>JABUQX010136959.1:0-12147 GCA_015478945.1 Trachelipus rathkii
AAAATTATATATATATAAGAGAGATAATTAATTTTATAAAATCGTAATATTATATATAATAGTATATATATATATTATATTATATATATGTACTATTATATACATATATATATAATATATATATATATATATAAGGTATCATATTGATTATATATATGTGGTGGTGTAGGATATAGTATATATATATACTACTTCATAATACTGTACTAATTTATTTTTTTAATTTTTTGTGATGTTTATAATTATTATAATTGTTTTTCAAAAGAGTGAAGCGGTTTGTAAGAATTGGTGGTGTCGAAATGATTAATACGAGTAGTAATACGTTATAGTAGAAATAATAATTAAAATATGATTATGAATAAACAAAAAATTTAAGTTTTTAGAATCCACGCAATCGATATGTATATGGAGTGGAGGCAGATACAGAACATGATCCTATAATATATTAATATTATATTATATATATATATTATATATATATTATATATATAATAATATTAATAATTATATATATTATAATATATATATATATATATATATATATATAATATATATATAATAATATTATAGATATATATATATATTATATTATATATATAGTTATTGTTGTGTGTGTGTGTGTGTGTAAATTTCGTATTTGTGTGATATTAATTCTGTACTTTTGTTTTTATTGTATATTACTAAGTTTAATTTTTGTTTAACAATTTTTTTTTTTATTCCTTGATCACTATTACGTTCAATATGTCCAGAATTTTATTTTCTTGATATTAGAGAAGATGATCACTTATCATAAAAAGTTATATCGATATCGATGGGGGTGGGAGGTGGGAGTGGGAAGGGGTGGCCCTTGAAAAAACTGGCATTTCAACCAGTGATTCATTAATCCCTACAACGAACGTAAAAAAGCCGAATTGTTATGATTTTCAGATCGTTAGTATTAATATTTTTAGTGAAAATATTAACAGAAAATAAACTCAAATGCGTAAAAAAATCTTCAAATAAATTTTTAAAACCATTTTTTAAACTCCTTCTCCCTATAATTTTAAGATAAACTTTGTCGTGAACTCGAGTAACCCCAATACTAAAATTACCAATCCTAGTTATGATATTGCTTGTCGGTGTTGCTTAGAAGAAGATATTATTGCTTTATTTGAAGAAAGAAAAAAAAGGTTATCAGCTCAAGGTAAGAGTAGTCTATTGGAGTATGAGCACTTAGTTAGGTGTTGCGGATCTGATCTTTTAGCACAGTTTTGGTCACATTTTGTTAGCGGTCACATTTCTAAACTAAATTTAAATGGTTGTCATCCGTATAAGTATGGTCTTGACTGTGCTATGAGTTTGAAACAAGCAGAAGCAGTAGAGTTCTTTTGGAATAAAATAAAATCATTATGTGAAAGTGAGATGAGCGAACAGAAAAAGGATGAAATCTTCATGAGGACAGCGGTATATGCAGCAGGTAATCGTTGTAACAGTTATCCTGAAATATTCGAATTTTGTTTTAGTCAAATAAATCTTGACAAATATCTAGAGTTTCTAAAAAGAGACTTAGCTGAAAATGGTTATTATGGTAGTTTAAATACGCTACAGAGTGCACTTCGCTTTGATCAATTTCAAAAGTTATTTGACTATCTAAACGTCCAAATTCTGTCTCAGAAGATGATTATAATATCTGGTTACAACATATACAAAAATAGAGACGCGGTTCAGCACCTTGTGAATGCAAATTGTAAAGCTTTTTAAATGTATATGTGGTGAAGGAAGGGTTTGATCAGTCATCGTGCCTTTGTGATAAGAGAAGAACTAGGGTAATTGTTACCCAGAGGTGTCACCCCGATTTTTATGAAAATCGCAGATATACTCTTAAAAAAATAAGAATGAGAATAGTAAAACGAAAAATTGTCGCCTCTTTAGTAGAAAAAGTTAAGCAAATCTCACAAAGTTTGTTAAAAATCCATAGACATTTCAATATTGATCGATCCAGGTTAGCTCTCATTTCAGGCCCTCTAAGTCAGGTTATGATAAGCTTTTGTTAGGTATACACAAGAGAAAATCTATGTGAATTAACAAATCTTATCATAACAGCTGAACTAGGATGGCCCTAAACGAGCACGAGGCCAGATTTTTTATAAGAAAGGTCTATGGAAAAATTTTTAATTTTCAGAGGCTGTAACTTTTTTTCCTAAAAGAGAAATGCCAATTTTCGTTTTCACCAATTCTTCATTATTATGTTTTTTAGAGTATATCCTGTGATTTTTCAAAAAAAATTTTTTTTTGTTTTTTTTAATAACAAAATTCTTATGGGTTTTTTACAAAACTTTGAGGGCTGTAAACTTTTTTTCCTACGAAGAGCGACGATTTTCGTTTTCACTATTCTTTATTATATTTTTTTAGAGTGCCCTGTGATTTTCATAGAATCGGGGGTGACCCTCTGGGTAACAACTTACCGAAGTTTGGTAATGATCTGTGCTTGCTTTTAAAGATTATTGATCACCTTGGGTCAGTCAAAATACGGGGGTAGTAATGGCAGTATTAGATCAAGGCTAATCGTGGTCAATCAAGGTTTAATGGATCTAAGGCAAGCAGAGTATATACGATTGTGCTTAGAGAAACAGGAATAACTGATAAAATATAAAAATAAATTCTATTATAGGAAAGTCTACAGATTGAGGCTTAGACGTAGCTGAATAAAACGAAGTGTATTAAAGCAAAAGCATTGAACAATTAGGGTTTAGAATAAGGCAATTCTATAATCAAACAGGTGTGGTTTCTTGTTAACTACTTTAGCTTTCTTGTCAAAAAAGGTGTTGGCATTATAATACAATGTTATATACTTAAGTTGGTATGTGGATAAGAAATTTTCAATATTGTTGATAATCTCTGATAATCTAGGACATGTACGCTGTTCATGGAAAACAACATCATCTGTAAAGGTGTATATTCTAGTGTCAGAAAAGGCTATAGGAACAGGATTATGAAAGAATGAAAATTTGAAAATAAAAATTCCTTTAATACTTTTATTTTTTTATCAGATTTGCACAAAATTTTCAGTTCGGATAAATTAAGATACACATCTTTAAGTTATGTATCATCTTTTAAGTTATGTATCTTGCTCATTTTTGTTTTAAAAATTCATGCAGATGGGATGAAAATTTATAATAAAAAAATAGAGCTATAAATATAAATAAAATAATGTTTAAAAAAAATCTATGAAACTCCCATAAATAAAATAATGTTTAAAAAAAATCTATGAAATTCCCATCACAAATCCACATAACTAGTTACAGCAATGAAAGATTAAAAACATAACCTTTACTGAACTGAAATTTTCAGTTCGGCCGGAACCGGAATTAGCCGGAATACAAAAAAAATTCGGCCGGAAACGGAATATTTAATGCACATCAGTGGATACTATAAAATAAATGTAAAAAGTATAATTCAATATAGCAAACAGTATAACATTTTGTTATAGATAACATTATTACATAATTATACATATATATCGATACATAAATTTATATATATATATATATATATATATATATATTGAAAGAATATATATAATATTATATATTATAATATAATATAATATATATATATATATATATTAGTATTATATATATATATGAATGTGTATTATAAGAAGAATGGATGTTTGACACAGTCGGAACATAAGAAGACTTTTTCTTAACAGTTCTAAGGCCGACAGGGTTAGCAGCCGTTCCCCTTTACTTTTTTTTATTTGTTCTTTAAATAACTCCTGGACCAGCATCTGAAACTTTTGCGCCGAAACACGATTTACTTCAGGAGAGCTCTGGGAGAAACGCTTAGAGACAAATGGAAAATGCATTTCCATTGAAAGGGCGGAAAAACAGTCTGAGTATGAATAACTCAGGACTAGAATCGAAAACTATTGGCATCGAGGAGTTTTCTAGAGTGCCTCCAGGACCAAGAGTTTCGAGGCCAAAGTAAAGAAGATGCTGGCCCAACCAACAGGCCGAAAGTCCTACCTGGTTAAATAAATAGAACAGTTTGATATATTTACACTTATATATATATATATAATATTATAACTATATTAGTATCTATATATATATATATATATATATATATAATATATATATATATATATACCGGTGTGTTTTCTAGAATCAGCCACAGTAAGCATTTTTGATAAAGATTCTTCTTTGATCAATTATCAGCTAAGCGACAGTATACGGTTTTCAAAAGCATCATTCATAAAAGATTTTTCTCATTAATATGTTTACAAAATCTAAATATTGTAAATATGACACAAAAAAAAAGAAAAAAACTAGATATTTCACCAAAAACATTTATTTAATACAACCACTTCATAAACAAATGGAAAATCATCACCAAAGAGAGTTTAATATCTGAAACAAAATTTGGATAGTAAAAGGGAGAATCTTGTATTTCTAGAACACTGACACCCAAAATAGGAAGAATCCAACCGTATTGGTACAGGTAGGAGTCTTGTAAGGAAGAGAGGAGTGAAAACGCGATCACAAAGTGTCCGTATCAATGACAGGCAGTCTCTTCAGAAAATAATAAATTTTATTGCAATGAGTATCAGCCATTCACCATCACTGAAGAGCAGGGACTAATAGAACTTCTCTTTCAATCTCTCAACCAAAATATCTTATTTCTAGTCGAATAAATTTTTTTTTTTGAGAGATGATGTTAACCAACTCATACAGTAAATTGAGAATCAGCAGTATTCGAGAGAAGTTATCTAAGGCTGTCAGATATCATTTACTACAGATATAGGGTAGCTAAATATTCAAACGAGTCATTATTTTTCTTTAGAGCGTACTGCACGTGAGCGGGCGCAGTTTTAAAACTTGGACTTGTGTATTCCATTGCAAATATATATAATATATAATATATATATATAAATATATTATATATAGATATATATAATATTATATATATATATATATATATAGGTATATTATAATAGTATATTATATATTATATATTATATACCGTATATTATAATATATAATATACTATAATATATATAATACATAGTATATATATATATACGATAGATATATATATATATAATATATAATATATAATTATATTAGGTTATATATATATACCCTATATAATTATATAATTTTGGATTTTAAATTTGAATTTAATGGGTCTTTTATAACCTATATTTTAGACACATTTTGTATTTGCTTGTACTAAGATGAGGTATGTAATCAATGTCTATGAAATACTACACAAGGCTACCATTATATTTTGTTTAAAAAGATGGGCTATGGTTATCGTAAATAAATCAATATTTCATCAAATTTTTTAATTATCAAGTTAGATTAGTAATTCAGGTTCCGCCGGAACAAAAAAATTTCCGGCCGGAACCGGACTGGAAAAAAATACCAAATTCCGCGGCCGGACGGAATGTCCGTACAGCCTCTATTCAAAAACATAACCTTTAACTTAAGTATATCTATATAATAATATATATATATATATATATATATAGTATATTATATATATATATATATATGATATACGTATATATATATATATATAATATATAGGCCTGGTCTACTATATATATATATATATATTATATATATAGTATGATATAGTAAAAAAATGCGTAATATAAGTATTATATAATTATATAATATATATATTAATTATATATACTATAAATATATAATATATAGATGAATTTAAACTTTTATAATCAATTCTTTTATGCTTCACTCCAGGATTGTTTAACAAAGAATAATAAAAAAAACAAAAAAAAAACGCAATTCTGAACATAAAACGTACTAAAATGTTGTTAGAGATTTATAATGTTGCAAGAGCATATACTCTGCTCAGTTTTGAATTTTTTTTTTTTTTCAATATATGTGTCATAGGATTGAATACTACAAATGAATTTAAGTGGTGACTGAGCATGCTTAAAAATATATAGGACCCTGGTTATGGTATTTTTGACCTCCGTCAGTTTTTTATATATTACTATAATATATATATATATATATAGATATATAGTATATATATATATATCATATATATATATATAATATTATATATATATATATAATATATATAATTATATATATATATAATTATATATATATATATAATATACCTGTATATTATATATATATATATATAATATATATATATATAAATTATATTATACATCATATATATATAGGATAATATCAATATATATATATATATATATAATATATATTGCTAAGTAGGACTGACCGGCGGCCCGGCCAACCCCAGGCCATTTTTTACAAGTGACCCCCGGCCGAAAAATTGGAACAACCGGGGTTTTCTACCGGGGTTAACTGTAAATTTACACTAATATAATAGAGGGTTAATCAAACAAAATAAAGAAAATACTATTTAATTCCATTACTCCTTCGTTATAAATTGATGCAAAATATATAAACATACCTAAAATATAATCAATTTTTTTGGTAATTTACTATGATTTCAAATTAAAATTGAGGCCACATTATAATTTTTCCGATTTTAACATAAAAATATTCGAATTTGATATATCAAACGAATTCGGAAAAGGAAATAAATATAATTGTTAAAATATTAATGTATTTATTTTATTTTTAAAGTAAATATCTTCAAGAAAATCTAAAATTTCCGAAATCTCTTTTCAAATTATTTATTTTATATAATTAATATATATAATATATATATATATATTATATATATATATACTATATATATGATATATAATATATATATTATATATATATATATATATATATATATATATATATATAAGTGATAGTTAATATATATATAGTATATTATAATAATATAATATATATTATATATATAGTATATATATATATATATAATATTATATATATATATATCATACTATGATAGTCACCCTAGGCACGTAAAATAAACTTTAACTGAAACATCACAGATGAAAATTAATGAATATAACAAAAAAGTAACCATTAGCTTTCGCCTAAGACAATCAAAGGCCTCTGTCCGATGGAATGACAAGAATATACAAAATAAAAAAAGTTAATGAAAAAATATTGTTTTACTTTAGTCTGGCCGTCCTCTCATTCATATCCTTAAGGCACTCCTGAATTTAGGAGTATAGGAAATTTTGGAAATAATGTAAGCCTCACTTCGCCTGTATAGTTATTAAAATTATCGTAATGTATATATTGAGATTCAATTATTTTCCGTCTTTCATAACTTGATTGATGTATTTCAATGGAGAACGGAATTTATAGTTGAATTTTATTTATGTCCGTGCCGAGTTCGATGGGGCTGTTTAAAGCTGATATTAGGAGAGTCCTTTGAATAAGATCCATGTTATATGTTGTTAACCGTCTGGGTAGGTAGATCATTAGTCTCGCTCGATGTAAACAGATGGACAGTCATGGCAGGGAATTTTATAAATGCATTTGCGTTTGATAAGTATTAATTTTAGGGGTTTAAAACTTTTTTCAAGGAATTGGTATTACTTTTTTATAAAGCGATATTTTTGGGAAGATTTCTTTTAACTCAATTATTCAAATTACAAAGAGAGAGAAGAAAACAAAAAGGGGTGTCAGAAATTACAGGGTTACTATATAGAATTTTTGTTTGGCTTTGCGAAATGCTAAATTAATGACATAAGGAGGATATTTTAGTTTGATGAAAGTAGAAAAAGAAATTGAGTTTCTGTTGAGAGATTAGGAGGAGAGCAAACTCGAAGGGCTCTAAGATAGAAGGCAGTTAGTGTAGCTATTTTGTGTTATATGTAAGAGTCGAAAACCAATGTATATACGAGTCAGAAGATGTGGTTTTCCGTAGACAGAAAAGGATAAATATAGAAAAATACAACATGAAATGAACATATCGAAAGAAGGTAGAGAAGAGTTAATAAAAAATTCATGTGTGAGGAGATTGAGGGATGAATGTTATTGATATGTTGTAAAATGAACATTTATACTTGATGTCATTTGGAAAGTGCGCAGAACATGTCGTCCACATAACGAAGCCATGTTGCATTAGAAAGAGAAGGGTGATAAATAATGTAGTGGTGTTCAAAGCATTTCCATAAAAATACTTGCTTAAAGTGGCAGATAAGGGAGAACCCATTGAGAGGCCATAAGTTTGTTTGTAAAAAGGATTGTTAAAAGTAAAGAAACTGTGATCAAGTGTGAGAGAATAAGTTGCTTAAGAAGGGAGAAAGGATAATTTAAAGTGATGTTATGTTTTTGAATATAGTTTTCTAAGTAAGTTTAGAGTAAATAGGACAGGTACGGAAGTGAAAAGGGAGGTGACGCCAAAGCTAAGAAATTGTGTGTTGAAGGATTAAGTGTATGAATACGTTGTATGAAATCTTTTGTATTGTGAGATGGGAAAGTGAAATTTTGCCGATTAATGGTTTTAATTGAGAAGATAACAGAAGAAAGTTATAAGTAGTGCAATTAGTACTGAAATGATAGGCGTAAGCGGTGATAGGCTTGTGAATCTTTGGCCAAGCCATAGAGTGCGGCAAGATCAGTCATGTCGCCTTAAATTTTTATATAAATGGTCGGGTATATTACTACTTCGTTCAAAGCAAATAATATACCGTATATATATTTATTAATATATATATTTATATATATATATATATATATAATATCATATATATTATATATAATATTATATATATTATAATATATATACGGTATATATATATATTATTTGGCAGTTTTCACTCCACCAACAAATAGAAACGAAAAAAACCCCTCTACTCACTAGTCTCCACTCCTAAGTGAGTTCTGATTCTCTTCAAGAAGGGCACGGTACTGGGGATGATGTCTCCTCGAAGTCCGCGCAATCTCCTTTATTCTTGTGCTGTGGGATAAAAAATATAATTGAAAGGCGCAGTGGAATTTTATTGTTGTCGTTCGTTGCTCTGCTAAGTGAACTATGCTCTTTTTACCTTGCTCTATTATTATTCTGGTATTTCCAATCTTTTCTCTTTCTCTTCACAATTTCTACTTCGTCTTATCCTTAATCTGATTAATTGTTTCGTTTCCTCAACAATTTCTTGCCTTATTTTTACTTTTATCTTCTCTTCTTTATTTCTGTTAAAAATATACCTATTGAATTATTTTTTTTTTCGCAATGGGAAATTTATATAACCAGGTTAAATCTTCGTGAATATTGATTTGAATACTCACTGAATAGTATGAACCTCCTTCCCCCTCACTCCTCACTAACTCACCAAACACTTATCAGCTGCAGGTGAATAAGAGAGAGGTGCATTATTTATTTCAAAAAATTTTTTATTAAACAAAAAGGTATTAGAAATTATGGTATTTACAAAAGCGCAATGAACCTTATATCAAAAATAATAGGTATCTATATCCATATATATGCGTATACACATATATATAGATATACCATATGAAAAAAAAACTTTATGATATTTATATATGATAATTATATAGGATAAATAATAAATAATACTTGATAAGATAATAATACGTCTTTTCAGTTCAAATATGAGGTTTTCATAAAAAAATATAGTATAGATTTCTTTTTGTTAGAGGATACTTCTGTTCATGTTTTAGATGGATGAATGAAAGATGAAGATGAGAGTGGGCGAAAATGAGGATGAAAGGTGAAAAAAATGTAAAAATGAAAGTTAGTCTTTATTTCTGGTGTAATGTAGTGTTTATATTAGTATGGTATAATGGGTTTGTTTATAACTTCCTTTTCCTTTTAAATAGTAGATAGGCTCCATTGATTTATATTAATAATTTAATAATAATAATAATAATAATAATAATAATAATAATAATAATAATAATAATAATAATAATAATAATAATAATAATAATAATAATAATAATAATGATGATAATAATAACAATGAAAGCGGATAATATTAACAATAACAATAACAATCTTCTCCTCTTCTCTATTACAAACGGATATGTCACTTCTTGACTACTATTTTTATTATAGAAAAATTTCCTTGGTTAGATGATTACCTGAGGGCCGGTCATGATGGGGTACCGTCCTCAATAATACTTCGGCGTTACAATCGATGGTAACGGGAGAGCTCGGGCTCTTCCTGCTGTACTGGCAAACTTCGAGAATTTCAAAAGGTGACGTTTGGTTATAAACTGGGACCTGTCAATAAAAATTTGTATATAATAACATATTTACCCTCTTTTAGTTTCATTTCCTTACTCTATCATTAACTTAAATGTCTTAATAATTTACGCAATTACTCAATATTAATTAATTTAATTCATGACTTCTCATTTCTTTCCAATATCAATATAAATTACTGTCAAATAACATCTTTAATTCCTTCATTATGATTAATTCCTTTCCATTATTAATTTACTTTTTACAAATTCATCATTAACTCAACCTTACCCTTTTATAAGGGGGAAGGTCGTCTTTGGACTCTTCTTTCTTCCACAATTCTTCAGGTTGTTGTCAGCCTCCGTTTTTTTCTTTGTAATCCGGTTGTTATTTTTATTTTCTCTTCTCTTCTTTTCTTTTAGATGGAAACTGTATCACTTTGTCTTATTTTATTTATACAAATCTTTCCTTGGTTCAGTTTCCTTTAAAATCCTGTTATATTTACTTTGTTGTTTTTCCACTTAGAATTTTAACTGAAAAAGATGGTGGGAAAGGAACACGGTGAAATGAAAACCATCGCATTCCTCCCCATCTTACACTTTACTCCCCATCCTTCCAAATTCCACTCAACCCATGAAAACTTCTTTCTTTAGTAATATCAACAAAATGTGGCTTTCCATTTAAAAACAATAAAAACAAAAACTTGTCTTTCCAATCAAAATTCAATTAAAGAATAAAAACTTGTCTTGGTGATCAAAATCTAATTAAAGAATAAAAACTTGTCTTGGTTCTCAATATTACCCCTTTCTGGGTACAAAAATAATATTGTCTCTTTTTGGAAAAAAAATCTTTCAAAATAAAAATTAAACGTTCTTGTTTAAAAATTCCATGATGAGTAGATACGGGACTCTACTCATCACGCCATCACGGACTCTCCGCTTTACGCTTCTTCAGGGACTCTGCCCCACGTAAGCCATCGTCCTAGTTGCAGAGACGTTAAGGCTCTCTCTAAAGTCTGAGCCTCGGACCCGCCACAGATGGGGACTAGACTCGGGCACATTGATGTTGAATTTGTCTGGGTTTGGGCCGAATTCGCCCAGATAAGGTACTTCTTGTTCTTCTGCATATATTCTTTAATACTGGCTTCTGTTCTACCCACCACACACGCGCTGATGTTCTTTCAGTGGTGTCTGATCAAATCCCGAATCTTGACCAGGGATGACCTCTACAGGCTGGGGACAGCAACTCTCTGCCAGGATCTAGCAGATCTGGGCTGACACTTATCAGAACTTGGCCATCTGCAGAAACATGTCGTTGGCTGATCTGTGCTGCATTGTCTACTGATTATTTCCCTCTGCTAAACATCACCACCACCATCTCTTTCCCCATACCTGTATTCTGCAAGCTTATTTTTCCTCTCTCGGCTGGCAGGAGTGTAACTAAGATCTTTTGACCGGCTCTTGGCGCCTTTTTCATTTCCATGAAAAGGAATTTCTCATATGACATGCTAAATGATTACACATTCAGCATGCAGTTGGCCACCATGAACCCCTTGTGGTTGTGCTACCTCCATAGATCTTTGATGTTTGGCCTCCACAGGCCAGTTGCCTCCGGAAGCAAATGTTTAATGAGCTTGTTGTTACGTGTTATAAATAGATGCGCTACCGTGGCATGCATGTATGGGCCATTCGGTAACTAGCATGCAGAACTCTCGAATATTCCGATTGCTCATGTTATCACTCTCACCGGTTACTCGCTCGTCGCCGGTTGTATTCCACCCAGATCGATCAAGGCAGTAGGATCGCAAATGACCATGCCGGGCGGTTATCGGGTTTATTTGTGAACACGTTGGGAGCCGTTGTGAGTCCTCTTTGATAGCTAAAGTTCGCGGTTCAACCCAATAACCTTCAGGTCGGTTAAAGGGCCCAGGAACTGGTAATCTATATGCCTCGGGGATCAGTGTGAAAATGAGCATGTGCGTATAGTGTGGTCTTATAATGTCCTCAACCATATCATGGA
>JABUQX010136960.1:0-15000 GCA_015478945.1 Trachelipus rathkii
AAATGACTGCGGGTGCCCCGAAGGGGTATTGGCCCGCCCCAAACACTGAAATACTGACATAGAACAACGAAAACTTGGTATACACTTCTTACGTGTATCTTATGTGTAACCGAGGTAAAATGACCGAAGGGACCCCATTTGGGGTGATTGGCCCCCAAACCTGAAATATAGACGTAGAATCAAACTTGGTATATCGGATAGGATTTGGTCGAGCCTTGCCTGTGAATCGCGATCTGTTATATATAATGTAACCGAGGTAAACATGAACCGAGGGACGCCCATTGGGGCCGGCTGGCCCCCCAAAACCTGAAATATTGACGTAGAACGAACGAAACTTCTGGTATATAGCTTCTTAGGATGTATTTAAGTTGTAACCGATGTAAATGACCGAGGGGACCCCTTTGGGGCTACTGATCCCCACCAAACCCGAAATATTGACGTGGTACTGAACTCGATAATACACAACTTCTGAGGATCGATATCTTAGAATAGTGCAGCCGGGGTAAAATAACCGTGGGAGCCCCAGATTGGGTGACTGACCCCCCAAACCTAAAGTATTGACGTAGAAATACGAAACTTGGTATACAGCCTTCTTAGGATGTATCTTAGATGTAACCGATGCTAAATGACCGAGGGGACCCCATTGGGGGTTGCAGACCACTAACCTGAAATATTGACATAGAGGATGGAAATCTGGTATACAGCCTTCTTTATGTACCATCGATACAGAAGGGGTAATGCACACTCGTCTTATGATATTGGGGCTGTACCCACCAAAACTTTGGAAATTGACATAGACATAGGATACCTTCATATAAGGTATCCTCGATACAGAAGAGGTAAAATGACAATAAGCCCTCATAATGGGGCCATGCCTCAAAACTTTGGAATTTGACATAGAACGACGAAATTTGGTAGACATCTTTTTTAGGATGTAAAACCGATACAAAAAAAAAAATTAAACAATTAAAAAAATTTAAATTAAATTAAAAAAAAAAATTTAATTTAAAAAAATTAAAAAAAAATTAAAACAAAATTATAAATTTTTTTTATTCTTTTTTAGTTTATTAAACAAAAAAATTTACGTTTTTATATAAATAAACCACCCTCCAAAGCTTTCCCAGCTCCCCAGCCCCCCGGCCTCCCCGGCCTCCCATCCTCCATCCTCACCCCCTCCCCACCCTCCTCAGCCTCACCATCCTCCCCACTTATGATCTATTGATCCATTGTTCTATTGATCTATTGATTCACGTCATATTTTGTATAACAAAACAAAAAACTTTCCTTTATTTTTGTTTTATATGCTTTAAACAGTTTTTGTTTTTACTAAAATTTTACTCTTTTCATGTTTATAACTTAAGAAATTTGTGTTTCTACATACCCTAAAGCTGTAAATCAGTAAATCAGTAAATCAAACCACCCACCCTTACCCTTCTTTACCCCAACCCTGGATATTTTTAATTAACATAGTATATTTAACAAATTTTATCATAACCTTGTCTAATTACTCGTACTGATCAATGAATATATGCTAACGTAACAAAGTCTCCACATCAATAAAGCAAACATAGCATCAGCCTGGCTAAGAATATAATGTACAACGACAAAACCTAACATACCTTATGCATGAATAAACTGTTAACATTAAAAACGTCCCCACATATAACATAAAGTAACTAACACGCATAAAAACGCACCTATTCACCAAACTTATCAAGCATATCTCAACATACCGGTTTAATTTATATTCACATAGTAACTTTAACAAAAACTTTATCATAACCTAACCTAAATTTATCATTCTGACCAACGAATATATGCTACTGCACAAAGTTTTCAAGCATCATAATCGCTAGACATGTAATAATCTGACTAAGAATATATGTAAAACGAAAACCTAACACGCTTTTAAGCTCGAATAAACTGCTAACATTAACAAAGTTCATACTTAACAACAGTAAAGTAACTAACATTGAGCGCAGACGTAACCTACTCACACTTTTTCTAACATATCATGGATATTTTGACATTAACAATAGTAATATTTACCAAAAATTTATCAAACCTAAACCTATTATCTATGCTGATCGGTGCTATAGGCTCCAGTAACAGTGTATAACATCAATAAGTTAACATATCATAACCTCAGCCCGGATATAATTTACAATGACAAAACCTAACATGAACCTTACGTTCGAATAACTGCTAACAATACAAAACCTAACATACCTTACGTTTTTCGAACTAAACTGCTACAATAACAAAGTTCCAATTTAATCAACAGTAAAGTACTAACATGCCATACAGAACGAACAGCACGAAGCTGATGCCGTAAATATTCATTTACAATCCATTATAGCGCTGTGTTGTTTATTTATTTATTATATTTATTTATTTTTAATTTCATTTCTTTAACTTTTTCTTTTAAAAAACTTTTATTTATTTTTAATTTCATTTCTTTAAAACTTTTGTTTTTAAAAACTTTACAGTTTTTTTTAAATTTTATATCTTTAAAATTTTTATTACTTTAAAATACTTTATTTGTTTTATTTTTAATTTCTTGAAAACTTTTTTGTTTTTAAATAAAATTCTTATTCTTTTTATGTTTATAAGAAAAATTTACATTTTTACATCCACTAAAAGCAAGTAAATCAGATCAGTAAATCAAGCCTCCCACCCTCCCCTCCCCGTCCACCCCTGATCTAATTGAGGTATTGATCTATTGATCTATTGATCTATTGGTCTATTGATCTATTGATCTATTGATTCAAGTCATATTTCGAGTATCATTTTGGTACAAACATAGCATAAAATATGTTCTTTTTAATACTAACCCTCGAATATATGTTGACATAAAGTTTTCACATCAATAAAGCTTAAATATCATACCTGATGTAGCAATATAATGTATAACATCATACCTAAACATACTTAACCCGCATTACAGTCAGCATTAACAAAGTCCATACATAACAATAGGAAGTAACTGAGATGGCATACAGCCGTAACCTATTCACTACTTTTTTTTCAAACATATCTCTAACATCTTCACGTGGTATTTTACATTAACATAGTAACATTTAACTAAAATTTATCATAACCTAACCATCATACTAACCAACGAATATATGCTAAGGTAACAAAGTTTTCACATCAATAAAGCTAACGTATAACCTGATCTAAGAATATAATGTACACCCACAAACCTAACACATCTTTAACACGAATAAACAGTTACATTAACAAAGTTTCTTTCTTACTTAGCAACAGTAAAGTAACTAACATGGCATACAGAACGTATCCTATTCACACTTTTTTTTCAAACGTATCTCTAACATATCACTGTTATTTTTACATTAACGTAGTAACATTTAACAATAAGTTAAAATAAAACCTAATTATCATACCAGCCAACGAATATATTCATGATGCTAACAAGTTTTCCACATCTACTAAAGCTACTATCATATCCTAAACTAAGAATACATAACGTGCAATGACAAAACTTACATCCTTACGATCGAATAAACTGCTAAACAATAAAAGTTCCATTCTTAACAACAGTAAAGTTACTAACAATGCATACAGAACGAACAGGTACGAAGCTGATATGGTTCCTGTTTTACTAGAGTTATCAGATACAAGTCGAGAAATTGTTCAAGCTCCTCCCACTTTTTCGAAAACATACGCCAATACCTATGATTCTTGCTTGGATTAGTTTTCGAACATTAAGCTAGACATTTGATTATTGTTTGGTCCACAGGATCAAATAACAAATTATTAAAAACATTTTATGTTTTTGCTAATTTTTTACTCTTTTATAACATTAGCATAGTAATTTTTTTAAGAAACCCTAATAGAGTTTCTCTTGTCTAAGTAATTATCATAATATCATGATACAATGCAATCTATCCAGGGTTGTCAAAATTATCTTCAATCAGATAAGCAGGCTTGCAACTTATCAATCTCACATGCTCTATCACAACTACGGCATACCACGTTAATTTAATTTTAACATAGTGATACTTATTATATCATAACCTAATAACAAATTGAATTACGAATAAATGCTAGCATAAAAAGTTTTACATCAGTAAACCTAACAAAATATATATGATAATTGTAATTTTATTTATTTAAATTTTATTTTTCAAATTTTTATTCTTTTTAACTTTTGTTTATTTTAAAATATATATATATATATTTTTTTAAAAAAAAACTTTTATTATTTATTTTTATTTTATTTGTTTAAAATATATTTTCTTTTCAATTTTTTTTATTCTTTTATGTTTATAACATAAATATTTGCATTTTTTACACATCCTAAAACAGTAAATCATAAATAGTAAATCAACACCACACCACCGAACCATCCTCATCCTCCACCCTCCACTCACCGCTTTCTATGATCTATTATCTATTGGTCTCAAGTTACACATCGGTATCATTATGATAAATAACATAAGTAAAATTCAAGTTCTTTTACACTGACTCAACGAGTATACGCAACAGCAAAGCTTTCTCCTTAATAAAGCTACACATAGCATCATCTGACTAGGAATATAATCGTACAACCGCAACTAAGCATATCTTAAACACGAATAACTGATAAACATGTTCCATACTTAAAAACAGAAAAGTAACTAACATAAGCATACAAAAAACACGTAACATATTTGTCAAGCATATCTCTACATAGCAATGTTTATTTTAGATTAACATGGTAATACTAAAAACAATTTATCATAACCTTGTCTAATTATCAATACTGCTCACGAATATAGGGATAAGTAACAAAGTTTTTCAACATTATAAAGCTTACATGAGCATCATATGACTAAAATAATCCACACGTTCAAACTCTAACACAACTTAAACCATGAATAACCTGTTAATCGTTTAACAGTTTACACAGTTACCACAGTAAAGTAACTACATAATACAAAACCGTAACGTATTCAACGACTCTTCTCAGCATATCTCTAAATAACATGTTAATTTTACATTAATCTAGGTATATTTAACAAAATTTATCATAACGGGCTAATATCATACTGTTCAACGAATATACTCTAACGTAAATAAAGTTTTCACATCAAAAAAGCTAACATACATAAAAAAGAAACAAAGAAAATAATCAAAGAAACAAAGAAACAATACGAATAAACTGTAACCATTAACAAAGTTCACACTTAACACCAGTAAAGTAACTAACATTGCAGGCAAAACGTAACTTATTCATATTCCAAGCATATCCTAACATATTAACGTTAATTTTAACATTGACAAGTAAATATTTAGCGCAAAAGCTTATCAATCCTTGTTAATTATCATATCAGACCAACGAATATATGCTAAGTAACAAAGTTTTTTTACAATAAGTAATATTTAACAAAATTTATTATAACCTTACCTACTATCAGATCCCAACGAATATTAGCAAACATAACAAAGTTTTAAATAAAAACAATACATAAAAATAAGTTATTTCAATAAAATATCGTAGTAGGTGTAATAGTTTTACTCCGATCCTAAGCGCAAAATAGTATCAGGTATCAACCATCATCACTTCACTCCCCCCTATCACTTCCATGATTTCGTGTTCTATGATTAGGTCACATTTCAAGTATCATTTCGGATAAAACATAACACAAAAATAGTTCTTTATATACTAACCAAGAACATATGCAACCGTAAATTGTTTTCACATTAACAAGCTAAATTGCATTACCAGAATAAAGATTATAATGTCAAACGACAAACCTAGGCACACCTTATGCGGGAATAAACTACTAACTCTAACAAGTTCCATACTTAACAACCAGTAAGTACCTATCAACACGCGTACAACAGCTAAACCCATTCATACTTTCTTCAAGCATATCTTTAACATAATGTTACTTTTACATCTAACATGTTATATTTAAAAAAAATTTAGCATAACCCTGTCTAATTATCATACTTGACAAACGACTATCACGCTAACTTTAACAGTTTTTTTTACTTAAAACTAGTAAATTTTAAAAAATCATCATAACATACTAATATCATAATCCAAAACGGAATAATTGCAAACATAAACAAAAGTTTTATCCAAACATGAACTTAAAAAATACAAAGTTTTATCGCAACTAATATAAAACAAGTTCTTTGAATAAAATACTATAGTAAAGTTGTATAGTTTACTAATTTTAAAGCTGTAATATAACATCAGTAATTTCAAACCATCGTCCCTCTACTCCTAACCACCATCTTCCATGATTTAATTGATCTTATCAGTCAAACATTTTCGGAGTATCATTTTGGATATAAAATAACAAAAAATAAGTTATTATTACACTGAACAACGAATATACGCTAACGTAACAAAGTTTTAGCCTCAATAAAGCTAACATATCCTAGCCTGAACTAAGAATATACACGTTACGCCCCCTAACATACGCTCACGCCTGACATAAACAGTCATATTAACAAAGCTCCGTACTTAACAGCCAGTAAAGTAACTAACATTGCATACAAGAACGTAACCTGTCCACTTTTTCACACATCTCTGTAACTATCATTGGTATTTCTAACTTATCATAGTACTATTTAAACAAACATTTATCCATACCTTACTATTATATCAACAGATACCGAATAACTATGTTAAGGTACAAAGTTTTTCACATCAATAAAGCTAAAATATCATAACCTGAACTAAGATATAATGTAAACGAAACAAAACTAACATTACTCACGTATGAATATTGCTACATTCACAAAATCCCACTTTATAAAAAGGTAAGTCGCTAACAGGAAACAAAACTCATGGGATCCCACTTTTTTCTAAATATCAGCAGCAGCTAATGCTGTATTATCTAACAAAACCCTTAAAAGTGACCAATCTATCAAAGATACCAGATCATAACTATGACTGACATATATTGCATACAAAGTGTCAATCATATCGAATATAACATCATTTTGAACTATGCATAAACGCAGACATTCAGAAGTCTCTAAGCAAACCTGAACATTACGAGCAAAACTTACCCTCATGCTCACTTCTAACACATCCCTCAGTTAACACATATATCCTACAAATTTTTAAAACAAACAGTTTTAAATTTCAACATTTTTCAAGTAATATTTAACAAAAAACGTAACAGAAATTAAACATACCCTAACATATCTAACACTTACAAGGTGCGAAAACCTACAATAGATCATCAGGATCTACGAATAATACATTAACATTTGGACCTATGAATACGTTCTTCAACCACTCCCTTATCTACAGCAAAACTCTCTATCCTGGTTTTTCAAGCATAACCTCGACAGAATAAAGCAGCATTTCAATCTAACAAAATCCTTACAAAGTGTCAAACTTTCAAGATACGTCATACTGAACTATGAGATTGATATACATTCATCAAAGTATCATGCATATCAAATATAACATCAAATTTTGAACTACTGAATAACGTAAGACAATCAGGCAAAATTCCTGTCAACAACGTAAAAATGCCTATCGATATACAGATCAACGAATAAACGCTCAACCATAATATTTCCTGAACTAAAAACATATAGTACCGATAGCATACCAGGCATACATTAGCCGTGATAAGACTGTAATTACATAACAAAGTATAAATCTCAAGCTTATATACTTGATAGGTTTTGCACAGCCGCATCATAGATAATGCGATTTGGCAGCACTGTAAGCACTACTTGGGATCACCAATGGGGATGTGTCGCTTGAAAGGGTGTGAATTCACAGAAGGGCGATCACCCCTAAGGCCTCAGCCCTTCGGAGGAGTAATGCCCGCTTACACCCCCTTAGGGTGATCGCCCTTCTGTGGATTCACACCCTTTCAGGGACACTCCCATTGGTGATTCAAGTAGTGCCTTACAGTGCTGCCAAATGCAATCTCTATGATGCGCTGTTGCCAAACCTATGCATATTGTTTATAGTAAAGCTGAGATTGTTTATTTTGTTAATGTATACAGTTTTATTCAGCTTAATGTATGCCTGTGTATGCTATGGTACTATATGTTTTTAGTTCAGGAAATATTATGTTAGCGTTTATTCGTTGATCTGTATGATCGATAGGTTATTTTACGTTGTTTGACAGTGAATTTTGCTGATGTCTACGTTTATTCATAGTTCAAAATGATGTTATATTTGATATGCAAGATACTTTGATGAATGTAGTATCAATTCATAGTTCAAGATGCCGGTATCTTTGAAAATTTTGGACACTTTGTTAAGGAATTTGTTAAGTATAAAAAAATGCTGCTTTATCTGTCGATGTTTGCTTGAAAAACCAGTTAGGATGAGTTTTTGCGGTATGATGAGGGATAGGTTGAGAACTTGTTCATAGGTCCAAATGTTAATGTATTATTCGTAGATCCTGATGTTAGTATCTATTGTAGATTTTCACCCCTTGTAAGTGTTAGATATGTAAGGCTATGTTTAATTTCTGTTACCTTTTTGTTAAATATTACTATGACAATGTGAAATTAATACTGGTTTGTTTGGGAAATGATAAGTTTCGTAGGATATTACTGTGTTAACTGAGGGTGATGTGTTAGAAAAGTGAGCATAGGGTAAGTTTTTGCTCGGTAATGTTAGGTTTGCTCGAGAATAGTTCAAGATGATGTAATTATTCGATATGAGTGACACTTTGATGAATGTGTGTCAGTTCATTGTTCAGATGCTGGTATATTTGATGACTTGGTCACTCTTAATTAAGAGGTTTTGTTAGATTACCGCAATTAGCTGCTGCTGGCTGATTGTTGGAAAAAGTGGGGATCCATTGAGTTTTGTGTGTCCTGTTAGCTACTTTATTTGATAAGTTGGGAATTTTGTGAATGTTAGCAGTTTATTCATACGTGAGGTATGTTAGTTTTGGCGTTGAGCATTATATTCTTAGTTCAGGTTATGATTTTTTAGCTTTATTGATGTGAAGTATATTTTGTTACTTAATATTTTGTACTTTATGATATGTAGGTAAGGTTATGATAAATGTTTGTTAATTATTACTATTTAAGGTAAAAATACCAACGATATGTTACAGATACGTTTTGAAAAAAGTGTGAACAGGTTTACGTTCTGTTATGCAATGTTTAGTTACTCTTACTCTGTTAAATCGGATCTTTGTTATTTGACTGTTTATTCAGCGTGAGGTATGTTAGGATTTGTCGTTATACGTTATATTCTTAGTTCAGGCTATGTTAGCTTTTATTGATGCTAAAACTTTGTCGTTAGCGTATATTCGTTGGTCAGTGTATAAAGACTTCATTTTTATGTTATTACTTTATCAAAATGATAATCGAATATGTCTTGACTCGATAGATAAATAGATCAATGGAAGGATGGGTGGGGTACGGGAGTAGAGGCCGGATGATTTGAATTACTGATTTATTGATCTACAGCTTTAAATCAGTAAATATTAACCTTTACATCATATTTTATTCAAAAGACTTGTTTTTATGTATGTTTGAATAAACTTTGTGATTTTTTATGATATGTTTGGATAAACTTTGTTAATGTTTGCAATTATTCGTTAGGATTATGATATTTTAGGTATGGTTATCGATGCATTTTTGCTAAATTTTTACTTTGCTTAAATGTAAAAAAAACTGTTAGTCGTTACGCGTTATATTCGTTTGTCAGTATGATATTAGACGGGTTATGCCTAAATTTTGTTTAATATTAACATGTTATGTAAAATTACATTGATATGTTAGAGATATGCTTGAAAAAGGTGTGAATAGGTTACCTTTGTACGCTGTGATAGATACTTTACTGTTGTTAAATATGGAACTTTGTAATGTTAGTAATTTATTCGCGCGTAAGGTGTGCTAGGTTTGTTGTACATTAATTTCTTAGTTCTGGTAATGCTATGTTAGCTTTATTAATTGAAAACAATGTTACGGTTAGCATATTATTCGTTGGTTAGTGTATAAGGAACTTATTTTTGTTTTTTATCCGAATAACTCGAAATGTGACTGAATCATAGGACCATAAGATCATGGAGGTAAGGTGGGAGGTGCGGGGGGGGACGGATGGTTGATTTTACTGATTCTACTGCTTTAGGATCGGTAAACTATTACACTCTACTACGATATTTATTTCCAAGACTATTATTTACTGTCATCTTGGGATAAACTTTGTTATGTTCGCTATTATTTGTTTGGGAATATGATAGTTAGTAGTTAGGTTATGATAATTTTTTCTTAAATATTACAAAGGTGTTCATGTACAAACTTTGTTACGGTTAGCTATAATTCGTTGGTCTGTATGATTAATTAGACAAGGAATGTGATAATTTTTGGCTACATAATAATTTGTCAATGTGTAAACGTTTAATATGTTAGAGATATGCTTGAAAAAGTATGAATAGGTAGTTTGCTGCAATTGTTAGTTAATTTTTGGGTGTAAGTGGTGACCTTGTTAATGTTAACCAGTTTTTATTCATGCGTAAGTTGTGTTAGGTTTTTCATTGTAACATTATTTTCTTAGTTCGGATTAATGCTATGTTTACTTTATTGATGTGAAACTCTATTTACGTTAGGGTATATTCGTTGATCAGTATGATATTAGCCCAAGTTTATGATAATTTTTGTTAATATTACCATGTTAATGTAAAGATTAACATTGTTATGTTAGAGATTTGCTTGAGAAAGTTTTTGATAGGTTAAGTTTTTGTAATGTTCATGTTAGTTACTTTCTGTTGTTACTGTGAAACTTTGTTAACGTTACCAGTTTATTCGTTTAAGGTGAGTTAGGTTTGTCGTTGTGGATTATATTCTATTCCATATGATCTATCGTAAGCGCTTTATAATGTGAAAACTGTTGTATGTATCCTACTTTCGTTGATAAAGTAATGAATAATTTTGAGAAATTTTATGTTTTAAATATTACCATGTTTAATATAAAATTAACATTGCGATGTTAGAGATATGCTTGCAAAGTATGAATAGTTTAGTTTTTTGTATGCTATTTAGTTACTTTACTGTTTTAGTGTGACTTTGTTAATGTTTATCAGTTTAACTTCGTGTTTGCGATATGTTAGTTTTCGTTTAACATTTATTCCTAGTTAGATTGATGCTATGATAGCTTTATTAAGGGGAAAAAGTTGGACGTTTAGGTATACCTCGTTGAATCAGTGTAATAAAGACTTGATCTTAGGTTATGTTTTGTTTTATCCTATGATACTCGATGTGTAACTTGAGACATGGAATAATAGAACATAGAAACGGAGGTGGAGGGTGGAGTGTGGAAGGGGATGGAGTGTGGTTTTGATTTTACTGACTTTATTGATTTACTGTTTAGGATGTTATAAATTGAAATTTTTTAAAGTTATAAACATAAAAAGAATAAAAAATTTAAATAATATATATTTTAAAACAAATAATTTAATAATATATAAAAAAAAATTTAAGAAATAAAAAATAAATCTTTAAAATAAACAAATTAAAAATAAAAATTTTTAAAATAAATTTAATTAATAAAAATTACAATAAACATATATATTCTGTTAGTTTTACTGATGTTAAAACTTTGGTTATGTTAGCATTATTCTTAATTCAATTTGGTTACATTAGGTTATGATATAATAAATATAATGTTTTAAAATTAACATTGTCGTGTTGGAGTTTTGTGATAGAGCATGTGAGATTGATAAGTTTGGCAGCTGCTTATCTGACTGAGATAATTTGACAACCCTGTAATAGATTGCATTTATTCATTGATTAGTTTGATATATAGGTTATGTCATGATAATATTTGTTGGGTTTCTAAAAATTACTATGCTAATGTATATTAAAGTCAAGACATTGCAAAAACATTAAAATGTTTTAATAAATTGTTATGTTGACCCTGTGACCAACAAGAATCAAATGTATAGCTTAAAATGTTTTGAAAACGAATCAAACAAGAATCATAGGTATTTGCGTAATGGTTTCGAAAAGTGGGAGGACTTAACATTTTCTCGACTTGTATCTGATAACTCTAGTGAAACGGAAACCACATCGCTCGTACTGTTCGTTCTGTATGCATTGTTAGTTCTTTCCTGTTGTTAGGTATGGAACTTTGGTTATTTGAGAGTTTATTCGATCGTCAAGGTAATGTTAGGTTTGTACTGTACGTTTATTTATTAAAGGGATATTTTGCTAAGCTTTATTGATGTAAAACTTTGTTACGTCAGCATCATATTCGTTGGCAGTATGATAATTAGGTATGGGTACTTATTGTTAAATGTTACTAATGTTTGTAAAAAAACACGTGATATGTTAGAGATACCGTTTGAAAAAATCGTGAATAGGAATCAACGTTTCGTATGCATGTTAGTTATCTGTTTGCTAAGTAGAACTTTGTTTAATGTTAACTGTTTTATTCATGTAAGATGTGCTAGGTTTGTGGGTGTACATTAATATTCTTAGTTCAGGTTACATGTTAGCTTTATTACTGATGTGAAAACTTTGATACGTTATCATACATTAAATGGTTAGTATGATGGTGGTTATGATATTTTTGTTAAATGTTATATGTTAATGTAAAAAAAACAGTGATATGTTAGAGATCTGCTTGAAAAATGTGTCTGAATAGGTTTACGGTTCTGCATGCAACGTCAGTTTATTTTTCTGTTGTAAGTATGGTGCTTTTGTTAATTTTGACTGTTAATTCGTGTTTAAGGTATGTTTAGGTTTGATGTTATACATTATATTCTTTACATCAGGTTATGTTATGTTAGCTTTTTTGATGTGAAACTTTGTTATGTCAAACATATATTCGAGGGTTAGTTAAAAAAAAACATTTTTTATGCTTGTTCTAAAATGGTACTCAAAATATGACTTGAATATTAGATCAATAGATCAATAGACCAATAGATAATAGATCAATAGATCAATACCTATAGATCTGGGTTGGGACGGGTAGGGGGGAGGGAGGCTTGATTTACTGATTTACTATTTTACTGCTTTAGTGTATGTAAAAATGTAAATTTTTACGTTATAAACAAAAAGAATAAAATTTTTGGTAAAACAAAAAGTTTAAAGAAATAAAATAAAAAAAATAAATAAGTTTTTTAAAAGATAAAAAGTTTTAAAGAAATGAAATTAAATAAATAAAAGTTTAAAAACAAAAGTTTTAAAGGAATAAAATTAAAAAATAAATAAAGTTTTTTTAAAACAAAAAGTTTTTAAAGATGAAATTAATAATAAAAGCTTTTTAAACCAAAAAGTTTTAAAACGACTGATGTTAAATGGTTTAAAGTTCCAAAGGAACAAAATAGAAAGAACTGCAGGTAAAAATAAATTAAAATATAATAAATTAATAAACAAACAGTGGGCGCATACGATTTTAATGAATATTTACCTCATCAGCTTTGTACTTGTTCGTTCTGTATGCATTGTTATTACCTTTACTGTTTGTTAAATATGGAACTTGTTATATGTTTTAGCAGTTATTCGACCTAAAGGTATGTTAGGTTTTGTAATGTTCATTATATTCGTAGTTCAGGTATGATATGTTAGCTTTTTTGATGTTGAAAACTTTGTTACTTAGCCTATATTCACTGGCCAGTATGATAATTAGGGTTGGTTATATAAACTTTTTGTTAAATATTACTTTGATAATGTAAAATATCCATGATTATGTTCAGAAAAGTGTAAGTAGATTAGGTTCTGTGCTCAATGTTAGTTACTTTACTGTTCTTTTTACGTCTGGAACTTTGTTAATGTTTACAGTTTATCCGTGCTTCAAGCGTGTTAGGTTTGTGTTGCACATTATATTCTTAGTTCTGATTATGACATGTTAGCATTGTTGAATGTGAAACTTGTTACGTTAGCATATATTCATCTGTCAGTATAATAATTCGACAAGGTTAATGATAAAATTTTGTTAATATTACTATGTTAATGTAAAAATATCCTCGTTGGGGTAGGGAGGGGAAGGGAGGGTAGTTTGGTTTGCTTGATTTTACAGCCATTTAGGTGTATGTAAAAACAAACGATTTTTCTCAAGTTATAACATGCAAGCGTACATATTTTAGTAAAACAAAAACTGTTTAAAGCATATAAAACAAAAATAAAGGAATGTTTTTTATATTATCAAAATATGACGTGAATCAATAGATCAATAGATCAATGATAATGTCATAGAGGTGGGGAGGGTGGTAGGCGAGGAAGGTAGGGAGGTGGGGAGGATGTTGAGCTGGGAGGCTGGGGAGGCTGGGGAGGCTGGGGAGGCTGCGGGGCTGCGGAGCGCTGGGGAGGCTGGGAGGATGGAGTTTGTTTTGATTTATACAAAAACGTAAAATTTTTTTTGTTATAAACTTAAAAAGAATAAAAATTTTAAAATATTATTTTTTTTTAATTTTTAAAAAAACTTTCAATTTATTTTTTTTTTAATTTTTATTATTATTTTTTTTTTAATTTTTTTTTTTTTTTTTTTTTTTTTTTATTTGTTTTTATTTTTAAAAAGATGTATATCAAATTTTCGTTCGTTCTATGTCAATTTCAAAGTTTTGGGGCATAGCCCCATCATGAGGGCTTAAGTGTCATTTACCTCTCTGTATGAGGATACTTATATGAAGGGTGTATACCGAGTTTCATCGTATGTCAATTTCCAGAGTTTTGGGGGTACAGCCCAACATCATTGGGACGTAGTGTCATTTCACCCCTTCCGTATCGATGTTACATTATAAGAAGGCTGTATACCAGACTTCATCGTTCCATGTCAATATTTCAGGTTTGGGGGTCTGTAAAACCCAATGGGGTCCCTTCGGTCATTTAGCATCGGTTTCATCTAAGATACATCCTAAGAAGGCTGTATACCAATTTTCGTCTTTCTACGTCAATACGTCAGGTTTAGGGGTTCAGTCACCCCCTCTGGGGCGCCCACGGTTATTTCACCCCGGCTGCATCTAAGATACATCCTCAGAAGGTTGTATATCGAGATTCATCACTCTGCACAAATATTTCGGGTTTGGGGGATCAGTAGCCCCA
>JABUQX010136960.1:20000-30308 GCA_015478945.1 Trachelipus rathkii
GCTTCCACAATCAAAAGGAAACACCTTACGCTATTTCCGATGGAGGCTGTCTTTCGTCGCCCTTCTCTCATACTCAATAATCTCTTGGACATTCGTATATTCTGAGCTTGGACTCTCTAGATCTTGTCAATTGGTACTGGTACCCAATTTCTAACTCCTTGTGGGATCCACTACTGTTTCTCCGATTGGCCTCTAAAATCATCGTTTAGGGTCTTCACCCACTTCATAGCTCTCTGATGTGACCTGGGGGTTTAGAAAGGAACAATTATTACGAATTTTATGTTAATTACTTTGACTATAATTACATAACATCACTGGTTCCGGTGTTTCTTCCTTGGTCCTGTCATCTTTCGCTATCAATCTCGCATATGTCCTACAAGTGTGTAGCTGTCATCTGGAAATCTTAATGACTTCTCGAACCTTTGCAAATTAATTTCCTCATCTGATTTAACCTCTGACTGCGCTGAGTCCAACCAATCCATTAAGTCATTTGTATCAATAGGCGATGATGTCAGCTCTATCTCCGTTTGGGTCATTTTATCTATTGTTATGGCTTCAGTTTGTGTGGCTATATCTTCCTTGTATTTAGGTTCTCCTATAGCTACCTCTACTAAATCCCAAATATCCTTTTTATTTTTTTCATGTTTCTTCTCCTTCGTTGATCTCCCAAGTTGTCCTCCATAAATTACATAAGTTTGTGTTGGTTCCTCCTCTTCCTCTTCAGTTTCTGTCTCCCATATTTGTTCTTCTCCTTGTTCATATGTTTCTTCTTCGATCCTAAAATAGTCAAGTAAGTATTCCGGGGGATCTGCCCAAACTTTTAAATGTGCATAGTGAGTCCTCATTGTTTTTCCATTTCCTTCAATGTCATATGTCATACCACCTGCAATCACCTTGGTTATTACAAAAGGGCCCTCATACCTTTTGCTTAATTTTTTCTCCAGAGTTCTATCCACTGAGATAATTTTCCTTTTAACTTTTACCCCTACTGCGTATGGCAGCCAGTTTGGATGACCCTCTTTCCACTTGTCCTGTTCCTTTCTTGAGATTGGTAATACCTTTCCTTTTTCATGTTTTTGAACCATTAGTTTCTCTGCCGGGGTTACTCCTAACTCTGCATGTTTTGTATTATTATATACCATTATTACTCGGGGTAAACAGTCATCCCATTCCTTATCCTTCGTTACCGTATTCTTGAGGAACTCCGCGAATGTCCGGTTGACCCTCTCCACTGCCCCGTTAGCCGCTGGTTTGTATGGACTGCTAAAGACATGTTCGATTCCGTAGGCCTGAAGCATTTCCTTAAATCTTGTGCTCCTAAATTCCACTCCATTATCCGTCAATACCTTATATGGTGGTCGCAGAAATGTGGGAAGCATTTGTCCTTCAAAAGCCTCTGTTACACTTCTTGCAGATTTATCCTTTAATGCCTTCACTGCAGCCCATTTACTACAGTGATCTATAGCCACCAAACAAGCAATGTTTCCTTTTCTAGTCCTAGGCATGGCCATAACATCGACAGCTACTAGTTCGAACGGATTTTGTACCTTAATCTTCCATATAGGTGGGAACACAACCTGATGGTCTATTTTATTCAGTTGGCAGGTTGGGCATGTTCGGCACACATCTTGAATGATTAACTGACCTCTGGGGTGCCAAACATACCTTGAAACAAGATCTGTTAATTTCGTCCTACATGAGCTAGATTCCGGTGCGTAACCACAGTAATGCTTACCATCTGTTGGAACCCTATAACAGCTCCAAATTGTTCATCTCTAATCCTTTTTACTAAGATGGCTCCATTCATTCGTAGATCCTTCCTATATCGATAGTATTCCTTTAATAATATATCAGTCTTCCTAATCTCTTGATTATTCCCAATTTTCTTCTTTAGTTTCCTAATCACTTCAGAGTTATCTTGTAATCTTATTATTTCCTGGACTGTTATTAAGTCATTATCCTTATTCACTGTGAGGTTAAAAACATCAATGGTAAAGCCATCACTTACGTCATCGGCATCGTTCCCATGTGCGATTATTCCTTCTCCGAAGTCCAAAATTGCATCTGACTCCACCAAATAATTCATCCCTAGCAGTAAACAAGCTGGAATATGTTCATCCTGAACAACGACCAATGGTAGCACTATTTCCCGGCACCTTGTTTTTATTTTTATGGCCACTGCTGTTGTACACTCCACAATCCTTGTAGTTACTCCATTGAGAGTAATATCTACCTTCCATCTTTTCAGAATGTGTCCAAATTGGTTTAAGCCATCAACAACTCCTTCCTGTATCAAACTGATGACAGATCCTGTGTCCAGAAAAGCGCATCTGAATACTTCTCCGATAGAGACCTCCTGCCATGCTCCTTTTAACTTGTGGTTGCAGCTTAACCTAGACTGGTGCCCTCTTTCCTTCATTAATAAATTTATTCCTAATTCTTCTTTGGAAGATTGCTGTAATAAATTATTTCCTGATGTATCACTTCCTTCCGTATCTGAGTAATCTTCATTTTCTTTCTTTGGTGATGTCTCTAGTTCCTCAGTTATCCGTTCGTCAACTATTGTATTTTCTCCTTTTGGATCGAAAGTACCATCATCAGCTACTGGATTGAAGTGTGATCCTCCTAGCACCTGTATGTGTACATTTTTTAAGTTGTTACACTTCCTTGCCTTTGGTCCGATGTATGCCACTGAGCAACATATCCCATGATGCAACCAAATCTTTGTATTGAATTCATCACTGGCCACTAATAAAACTTCTGGTACTGGTTCCTTTCCTGGAGTTTTAATTGCTTTTAGTATTTTTAAGGCTTTTGGTCTCTTTTCCAACCCATACATTTTCCATTCACTAATCAGGATGTCCAATAAAAATTCCCTTAGCTCCTGGTGATTTTTCTGTTTCATTTTAGAATGTTCTTTATCAAGTATCTCCTTCAAACTCAAAAATAGTGAATCAGCACCGCCTGGTACCAATTTTATAACCTTTAAACCTTTTGGTAGTGCTTCTGGATCCGTTATATCGATTTCCTCATCAGGTTTCCTTTGACACCTTGACCATGTGTCTGCGAACACATTATCCTTTCCGGGATAATAATGGATCTGGAAACTATATTCGCTCAAGTCATCCAGAACTCGGGCCAATTTACTATCCACTAGCTTCATCGTGTGTAAATATACCAATGGCCGATGATCCGTGTACAAGATGAAGTCCTGGCCTAGTAGAAAAGGCCGAAAACTTTTAATCCCCCACCGTATGGCTAGCAGTTCCCTTTCTATTGTGGAAGCTTTCCGTTCACAAGCATTGAAGGAGTGTGAGTTATATGCAATTACTCTTCTACCATCTTTTTGTTCTTGGCACAAGCCTGCACCCATACCAAATCCACTGGCATCCACGTAGAGTTCCAACTTCTTACTACCTTCCGAGAAATCTGGAAATGCTAACTCTACTGATTCTTTCATCCGTTTTTTCAGTTCCTCGAAAGCCTTGATCCTTTCATTTGTCCATTCGATTTTGTCCTTTCTTTTGCCTCCCGTTAGTGCGAGAGGTGCTGCCTTCCTGAATATTTTTTATAATTTCGTTGAAAGTTAATCAATTCATAATATCGCCTTAACTCTCCCACATTTAGTAGGTTTCTCCAACTTGTCCACTTGATCCATAAATTCCGGAAGTTTTTTGATCCCTGTCCTGCTGATGATGTGTCCTAGGAATTTAATTTCTTTCTGGACCCAGCTACATTTACTCACTTTTACCTTGACGTTCATTTCGCAGAAGCGCTGTAGGACCTGTTCAATCAATAACAAATGTTCTTCAAATTCTTTTGATATTAATAAGACATCATCGACGTAAACCACTACCTTGTCTCGACTAAACCCTGTTAAGATCCGCTGCATTCCTCTGATGCTGCAGGTCCGTTCTTTAGCCAAACGGCATACGCAAGAACTCCCAATTAGATAATGTAGTGAAGGCCGTTTTCTTTCTTCTCTACCTGCATCTGATAATACCTTTTTACTAAGTTCAAGGCTGTAAAGTATTGTACCCCTGACATGCAAAGACGGTTTCATTTATGCTGCCTATCTGCCTCGGTTACTTGGTTTAAGCGTCGATAGTCAATACACAGACGAAGTGTTCCGTCCTTTTTCCTAACTGGCACCACCGGAGAACTCCATTCTGCAGCACAAGGCTCTACGATGTCTTTTAAACATAACTCCTTTACTTGGTTTTCGATCTCATCATTAGTCTTTTGATCGAACCTCCTTGCCCGCTGGTAAATAGGGGTATAATCATGTAACCTTATCCTGTATGGGGTCATGGATGTCTCACTGATGTCCGAATCTCCTTTACTAAATGCATTTTTCCATTTATACAAAACCAATGATTGTTCTCAAACCGTTGTTCCTTAGTTAGGTCTTCCATGAAATTAATTTCCTTCTGTAGTTTTTCCTTCGTCCATTCTTCTTCAATGGCTCCTTGTTTCTCTATTTCCCGTATCGTTGTGTTCACTGTACACTCATTACCTTGGTATCGTCTCAGGTTGTCTTCATCTACCACTAGATTAGCCATTCCTATTCTTTCACCTCTTCCCAGTTTTAATTTTCCTGGTATCAGTTTTTTTATCAGTATAGTTCCTTCCTTGTCTTTCCATTGCACCAATCCTGGCATTAATTTAAACCTTTTATTATATCCTCTTCGGGTATGGTCCCTTTCTTCAACTAATAATTCTTCAGGTTGAATGTCATAACGATTTCCATTTCTAGGTTTAATTTCTTGAGAATCCCATTTGGCCTTTATCGGAGTCCAATCATTTGCAGTAATTGTTATTTCCCCTGTGTTATATACGGGTATTGCCGTAACTACCCTCACACAATCTTCAGATCTTCCTGTTAAATATACTTGTTCCTTTATATTATATTCCCCATGACGTATAAAAGATCCACTTCTTACATCTACTTCAATCTTGTTTTGTACCAAAAATGGCATGCCCAGTATTGTTCCTTCTTTCAATCTACTTACTACAACAAAATCTGATAGGCCATAATCAATATCATTAATGGTTACCTGTAATGTAGCAGTTTGTTGAGACTCCACATATAAGTTTGGGTCTCCCACACCTCTTAACCTCATCATCCTTTTTGTTAACTTAGGGTTGGTAATCCTTCTAATTTGTGCTTCTTCAATCAGGCAATATTGAGCACCACTGTCTATTATAGCATTCATATTAATATTATTCAATTTTATTATAAATCTCAACAATGGTGTTATATTAAGACCTTGCCTACCTTGATCTTGGCTTCTTCCTTCTATAGTACACTCCTGTTATTGTGTTTGTTATACTCAGCCCTTTATCCTGTCTTAGATATCTTGTAAATTAACTCAGTTGTATTATCTTGATCTGTTCACTTACCGGTCACGGCTTCAGTTAGCACCACAATCTTAATTTATTGTTTTGGCTCTGAAAAACTCATTATATGACTTCTGTAGATCGCTCCGACTTATTCAGCAGTGATGGATAGGGCAGATTCATTCCCGAACCTCATTGTATTTTCCTCTTCTTTCCCACATTCCTCTACTTTACTCCTCTTAAAGGACAATTATCCCCAAAGTGACCAATTTTCGTCACAAAAACATTCCTTTCAAGGTCTTGCTATCCTGCTCTTGTCTACTTGTCATACCGTCATAGTTGTTTCGAGGACCTCCGCCGCGATGCTCATCACTACGCATCTTAGCACCATCTTTAAACCTCAACAATCGTTGCACATATGTCCTCGCTGTTGCAATGATGTAACACTTTGGTCTTTCACTTTATATATCACTCTTTATTTCTTCTTTGAATGAATCCTGCTGGTACACCACGGGTTTACCGTATCACTTTTATATCTGCGCCGTTTTCCTTTTTTTGCTCTCCTCATTTTGTGGGGTTATATTAGGATTGCCTCGTCCCTCGACTCTTCTTCATGCTCGTTCAGCTTATCCTCATCCTGTGCCCAGTTCAATATGTCCTTCCAGCGGACCTTAACACTTTCTTTTTCACCTCCCATTCTTATTTTGAATCTCCTAGCTATTCCTTTTGGCAAGCAATTCAAAAATTGTTTTTTTAACACTTGCTTGTCCCTATCCTCTTCTTTGGTAGCTGATGTCGTTTGCACCCTGAGTGCAAATTCTGCTAACTTTTCATGCTTCCTTATCTCCATTCTCCAGAACTCCTTCTGCAAATCTATTTGTTCGCTCTCTTTTTCTTCCTTGCACCAACTCTTTAACCTGGCTATAATGGTATTATAATCTATTTTAGCCCTATAAATACTATAATACGTTCTCAAAACTGGGCCCTCCAAAAAATTTCTTAACTCTACCACCCAACGGTTCTTATCCTTCCCTAATTGTTCCTTTGCATACCTTTCGAAATCTCCTAGAAAGGCATCGAATTTCTGTACTTTCTCTTTACCATACTTTAGGGGTTTTACCGCCTTTACATTAGCCCTACTAAATGATTTCATAACTTCTATCATTTCTCCTGCTAATATAATAAAAATCCTGCTGACTGCTTTCTGATGTTCCACTCCTGATTCCTCTAGTTCTACAAGTTTCTTCAACCACTTTTTTCCTCCCTTGTCTGGCTCACTTTCGGCTTCTGATTCTTGTTCTTCTGTTGAACTATTTTCTACTGTATACTTCCTATCTGTCTTTTTCTGTTTCTCCTCCTCTTAGTTTTCTTTTTATCTTTAGTTTTTATCAAGTCAGTTTCGTCCTCAAATGGGTCACTCATTTCCCTATCATAGCCACTCTCCTAATCGGTATAATACTTTGCCTTCTTTTTTAACACTCCCTTCTTCCTAACACTCTGTTCTTGTTGCAGTTTCCACTTTTGAAACGCCTGTGCCTCAATTCGGACCCTATTTTTTTGTTCTGCTATGGCAGCTTCTTTTACACTGTCTACAACAGTAACTTGCTCACTTCCTTTTTGACCTCCTTCACCTTATCGTCTGGTCTTAAGAGGCAGACCACTTCTTCCATTACTGACAGCATTTGTCCACATCAAATTTTCCTCCTTTACTATGACATCACCAAATTGTTTAACAGAACCTGCTGCACTTCGATCTTCACTAGGCTCTTTACCAGTTTCCTTCAGAATTGACTTACCAGACTTGTTCATTTTTGTATCACTCTTAGGAAAAACAAAGTCAAATATATACCCTACAAAATATACACCTATATATACTTATATATATATATATATATCAAAAAAATACACAAAAGGGAAAAAAAATATTTAATTTTATTATTTTTCTCTAAAAAGAAACTCAGCAAATTATATCAATTTATGTGGACTCAAGATTATTTTTATATCATTGGTTCTTTTAAAAATAGCCAAAAAAAAAAGTAAATAAATTGTCTTATCTTTATTATTCCACTTACTCCTTCTTCAACTAAAAAGAGTCTTCTCTCTCTTAAGCTACAGTACTGTTCTAAATACATGACAGTTTCAAAAAATATAGTTGTAAAAGAATTTCCAAATATCAAGTTCAAATGTAACATAAATAAAATATATGAAAAATAAATAATTATACCTCGACTTACACCTCTTTATTTTTTTTTTTTATATCCCTTAAATCTTGTTGTCCTTTTTCTTCTCTCCTTTATTTATTTATATCAAATTATATTATCTTCCTTTTCTTTTTCTCTTTTTATATCTTCTTCCAGAGTCTGCAGGCCACCATTTGTTAACGTCTTGTTCTTAGTTAATTGATTTTTCTTGTTTGTTTTATTTAGAGCCTTTACGCGAGGTCCCAGGATTCTCTTTGGAGAAGGCTTACTGACAACACAAAATGAGAAAGAAAAGGATTCAAGTAACACAAAAGAGATGTAATTTTTGATATAATAAATAAACACTCAAATATAGTTTATGTCAATCCTATTGTACTACCCAAATCTAGTATATTAATCTATTATACCCTATTACCAAATATATACATATAACCTATTATACCTTTTAAAAAAATATATATATCAAAATATGCTTTTATTTATGTACAATATTAAATTTTCCGGAAAATGTTCATAATACAATTTATTGTCAAAATTTGATACAAGTCAGGGAACGATACGCTCCTCAGCAACTTATCCAATCTGGTCCAAAAGTTGGTTTCCTTGATCGGAAGATTCCTTTGACAATCTTACAGTAAGTATTTATTCCTTACGAGCACCAGGAACAGCTCGCTATGCTAATGATCGACTCAGCCCCAACAGCACGATCCAAATTGGTTATTTCCAGATCAGTGATGGGTGAGACAAACGCTCCAGTCGTCACCGTCACGATACCTCCCACACTTCCTGTTTGATTTAAGCCTAAAGGGCTAACTTAGCTACACGATGTCCTTTGGATTTGCTCCCGCAACCGACACCCTGGAAATGACAACAGAAACTTGTATTCTACCATCATCGTTTCCATAAATCGAATTAGTCGCAACAAATTATAATAATAATAATAATAATAATAATAATAATAATAATAATAATAATAATAATAATAATAATAATAATAATAATAATAATAATAATAATAATATTAACCATATAATAATATTAATAATAAAAATAATAAATAATAATATTAAATGTGATAATAATCCCCCAACCTTGCACACATAATATTTATAAAGGCCATCTAGTATCATATACTAACAGTATAAATATATATAATATATATATATATATATTTATAAATAAAAAAATATATATATATATATATATATATATATATATATATATATATATATATATATATATATATATATATATATATATATATATATAAATATATATATATATATATATATATATATATATATATATATATATATATATAATATGTATGTATGCATGTAATATGTATGTGTAATGTATCTGCTGTATGTATGTGTATGTGTAATGTATATGTATGTGTATGTGTATGTAATATGTATATGTAATGTAATAATAATATTATATATGTAATATATGTATGTAATATGTATTAATATGTATATATAATGTAATATGTAGAAGAAATATCAATAATAACATAATGTATAAGTATGTAAGTTAGTATAGCATTAATACTAATGATATATATATATATATATAATATATATATAATAATATATGTATACAGAATAATAAAAACAAAAAAATTTAAGCCATTAATATTAATAATATGTAATAATATGTAATATATATAATAATAATATAATAATAATAATAATAATATATATAATATGTATATGTAATAATATGTATGTGTAATAATAATATGTATGTATATCATATATAATAATAATAATATGTATATGTAATATAATATTAATAATAATATGTAAGTAATAATAATATATAATAATAATCTAATATTAATAATAATATGTGTAATAATAATAATATAATATAATAATATGTAATATTAATAATAATATAATAATGTAATAATATATATAATAATAATATGTAATATATATAATATATGTATGTATATATGTAATATATAATAATAATATAATATATATATATATAATAATAATATATGTGTAATAATAATATATATATAATATAATAATAATAATAATGTAATAATAATATTAATAATATATATATATATAATAATAATAATAATAATAATATTAATAATATTAATAATAATATATAATAATAATATATATATGTAATATAATAATAATAATATATATATATAATAATAATAATAATAATCATAATATATAATATGTAATAATAATAATAATATATAATAATAATAATATATATAATAATAATAATATTAATAATATGTAATAATAATAATAATATATATATGTATAATAATATATATATATATATAATAATAATATAATAATAATATATATATATATGTAATAATAATATAATAATAATGTATATGTAATAATAATAATATGTATAATATAATAATAATAATATAATAATAATAATAATATGTATGTAATAATAATAATAATGTAATAATAATAATAATGTATAATATGTATAATAATATGTATAATATATGTAATAATAATAATAATAATAATATAATAATATAATAATAATAATAATATAATAATATAATAATATAATAATAATAATAATAATAATAATAATAATAATAATATGTATATAATATAATAATAATAATAATGTATAATAATAATGTATAATATAATAATAACAATAATATTATGTAATAATAATAATAATATATCTAATAATAATAAGTGTAATAATAATAGTAATAATAATAATGTATAATATGTAATAATAATAATAT
>JABUQX010136961.1:7500-32500 GCA_015478945.1 Trachelipus rathkii
TATTATTATTATTATTATTATAATAATTAATATTATTTTAATTATATTATTATAATTATTGAAATTTAATATTAATTTTAATTTTTTTCCTGTTTTTTTTAAACATTTTCTCTTCGTTTTCAATTATTCTAATTTTTGGAAGTATTTTCTTTTAAAAAAAATAAACCTACTTCGTATATATATATTATATATGATATATATATATATATATATATATATATTATTTACACACACACACACACTTCAGTAGAAAGAAGCTTTTCAACATTAAAGACTTCTGAAAACGTACTTGAGAAATACTATTGGAGAGATGAAAGACTTATTGGACTTGCCCCCCTCTACCATAATTCGAAATATTGAATAAAATGAAGATGTGTTCTCGGACTCGCTCACTCATTGTTCAGGCATTAATTTAACAATTTAGGGTAAGATATTTTAGTATTCAATAAATTCTTCCCATTTTCTTCTTAGGAAGTTATATTTTGTCTTCCACTTTATATATATATATATATATAAATATATATATATATAATATATATAATATATATATATATATATATATATATTATATATATATATATGATATATATATAATATATATATATATAATATATATATATTAAAAAACGATTTTTGTTTGGCCCCCCCCGAAAAAAAATTCTGGATACGCCATGTATTATTATTATATATATATATATATAATAATATTATATATATATATATATTATATATATATATATAATATATATATATAAATATAATATATATATATATATATATAATATAAATATATATATATATATATATTATAATTATAATATATTATTATATATATTATATATATATATTATATATATTTATATATATATTCAATTTTGCCGATTTGGTCGGAATTTCTCAGTGGTGGTAACCGATATTCTTGTGAAGTTCAACTCTTTGAAAATTCAACTTCTTCATATCTCCTCTCTTAATGACCTCCCAACTTTCCTATACCTTTTGATGGCTCTAATATCTTACCCGTAAACAACATAAACAATCTTAGGACTAAAACAGTATAATAGTGAATTGTCTTGGAGACCTCATATTACATCGTTGCTAAAATGGCCTCAAAAAAAGCTGGGAATTCTGTTCAGATTACGGGAATTTTTTTCTTCTGCTCAGATATTCCAGGTATATAAAGGTCTTATCGCCCCTGCATGGAATACTTGTTCCCACATTTGGGGTGGATCGGGTTCCACCCTCCTTTTGGATAGAATTGAAGCTAAGGCTAAGAGGCTTATATAAACATGTGCGCATTACTCCTGGAACTCCCTTGACCCTCTTTCTCTGCGTCGTGACGAAGGTGCCCTATCTCTTTGCTATAGGTATTACAACGGTAGGTGCTCCGAGAGAATTGACCTCTCGCTTTCCTCCACCACTGCGTCGCCCTCGTAACCCAAGAGGTGCCTTGTTCTCTCATGAAAAATTGTGTGTGAATATTGGAGACACAAGGATACTCGTTATGGTACCTTCCTTCTTTCAAGCCTACATCTGTTTGTGAACTCCTTGCCTTCTTTTTCTTTTCCCCGCAATATTTAATCTCCTATTTAAGTCCCGCTCTGCCGCCACCTGAGGGAATGTGCGTTAGGCCAAGGTCAGTGGGTTTACTTCCATTTATTTTAATTTATTTTTTTTAGTTGGAATTTTTTATTTATTTATTTATTTATTTTTTTGTGCCCCCTCCTTTTGAAGGGCCATTAGGGCATTGCCCGTGAGTGGTAGTATCATGTAAAAAAAAAAAAAATAAAAAAAAAAAAATAAAAAAAAAATAAATATATAATAATATATATATATATATATAAATATATATATATATATATATATATAGTATGGTATATATATATTATAATAATATATATATATATTATATATATATATATATAATATTATATATAATATTATATATATATATATATAATATTATATATATATATATATATATATAGTATATATATATATATAATTATATATATATTATTATATATATAATACATATATATATAAAGTTTTGATTAAGGTTCCCACATTAAGGCTTGATGGAGAAGTTATTTCAATGTGGATATAGGTGTGGAGTGGTACATGTTGGATTAAAGAGTGGTTGTGGAATAGAAAAACAGTGTGTACAACTAAATGGCAAAAGTCATCATGGGAAATAGTGAAGAGTGGTGTCCCACAGGGTTCAGAGCTTGGGCCACTATTTTCCTATATATATAAATGATTTAGACCAGGGACTTAAATGTAAGGTTTTTAAGCTTGCAGATGATACCAAAGTGGCCACCTCAGTTAGGAATAGTGATAGATGTATAAAGATTCAAAATAATCTTGATAAACTTCTTGGGTGGGCAGATAAGTGGCAAATGAATTTTAATAGTAAAAAGTGTTAAAGGTTCTTCTCCTAGGTTTCTCAAATAAAGTTTTAACTACGATATGAATGGGGATTGGCCTGAGTCTGTGGACCAAGAAAAAGATTTAGGTTTGATTATAAGCAGTAATTTGAAAGTAGCTAATCAGTGTTTGGAAGCAATGAATAAAGCTAATAAGATGTTGGGCATAATAAATCGCAATGTTGTTTACAAGAGCAAAGAAGTAATAGGTAAACTGTATAATAGCTATGTTATGTCAATAATACAGTATTGTACACAAGTTTGAGCCCCTTATTTAAAGAAAGACTTAGATATGCAAGAGAAGATACCAAGGTTTGAATCTAAAGGCTTTTTGTGTACCGTCAGCGGAGGTGATTGAGTCAACCACTGGAACGTTCTCCACCAGGGGACTCACTTCTGGGGAGACCAGTGGTTTAAAGGAGCTGAGGAAGCTTCATCCGGTCCTTGACAATGGCCCTCTAAGTGGGACTTTGAACAAGCGTCCCAAGGATCCAGGAAACGCCTCGGAGTCCTTTGTGGCTTTTCCTTCATTGGGGACCGCGACTGTTCTCTTCTTGAGGTGGTGGACTTTCCATAATAAACCTTATGCACTGGAACGGTTCTTCGTGCATCATCTACTGGGGAAGCAGACTTATTTCGACTTTGCCTAGGAGGCGTCCTATGAGTACACCTCATACCAGAGTGTGGGCCACCACAGAACGGGCAGGTGAAAACTCTGGGAAGTGGAGGCGATGACTGTGGAGAACGGCGGGACCTACATTCATCTCGGACGTGCCCTTTCTTCTTACAGTAGCTACAAATTCCTAAGAATTTGTAGCAATCACTCATACTGTGACCTTTCTTTTCACAAAAATCACAAACGATGACTTTTCTGTCATCTCGTGTGTTATAGCGAGAAGAGGGGTTATCTTTACGATCGCGTCGAGAATCACGACGATCATCACGGGGACGAACACCACCGGATGGCTTCACTTGGGAATCGCGATTTGAACGACGTGGTGACGAACGAGATGATGAACGACGAGTCGGTTTTGGAGGCGGTGATAGACTTTTCCTATCCTGAACTGTTTCTATCCAGTTAGGTTGCAAGGTATTAATCTGTATAACCGACTCGGTTGATTCGTTCAGATCATCTCGGTGGTGTTTATTATGGTTAGATTTCTTTGAGTATGAATCATGAGAGATGGAATTGGGATAGTGATCGTTGTCACTTTCCAGGGAGTCTGCAAAGCTCACGATCTTCTCCCATGAGACTCGGGTGTTTGTCTCATTTTCCATCATCTTGATATAGTCGCGGACGCGTCGTTCGATATCTGGCGGAAGACTACATAAAAATGCAGTCCTAAGGGACTCATGTTTCCGCATATCGATACCGTTATATGCGCGTCGCGCTAAGCGTTCCAAACGAAGAGCGTACATTCGGATTGGTTCCTTAGAATCTCGACGAGCCGAGTGATAGGCGTGCAAACGGTACTCGTTTCGACGTTTCTCTTCATTGTAGAACCATGCTATTAGAGTGTCACGGACGGAAAAATAGTCACGATCATCTTTGGAGATCAGCTTATACAGCTGGCGGAAACGACCTTCCAGCTGCCTGCCAAGCAATCTGAGCCATTGATGATGTGCATTGGGGTAGTGAAGCTGACAATACGCCTCGAAATCTTCCAAATAGACAAGAAGATCTTGTTCAGCTTCGTAATTATATCGACCGGGATCGACAACCTTCACTTTTTGTGAATTCTTGAGTAGTTGGACTAGGAGTGAGATGGCATCTTCCAACAAATCTATGCGTTTCTTAATTTGTGGACCTGTGTACATTTCAGGTTCAGGAGACTCAGGTCTTCTTACTAAACGTTGGGATCTACTTCTTGGTTGGGATGTATAATGAGGGTCATACGATCCATAACTATTCCGGTCGACATGGTCAAAGGGGGAATAAGAGTAGTATTGTTCCCTTAGAGATGGCTCTATTCTACTCACGGGGTTATACTTCCGTTGATCCCTATCTAACCTTAACAAGTCAGTAGTGTGAGATGTGTAATGGGATCTAGAAGGTTGAGTATATCTAATATTAGAGTCATCATGACTGTGGGAACTTAAAGGTCTTTGAATTAATTTACTACCCCTTTTTGGGGACGGGTTTCTAGGGATTTCATTTTTGACATGGAGTCTTACATTATGATCACCCGGATTATGATGAGATCGAGGGGCATACTGGGAAGCATCCTTCTCATAGAGGGACAAATTTGTTAAGGAAGGATCGCGAAGGTCGAACTTCTTGGCCTTCAACGAGGGGTTATTTACAAGGAGACGGTGATCATAATTTTTATGAGGTATAGCTTCAGCTTTTTCTTTTTGCAAAGCCAAAGATTCATGTAGCTTTTCCAGATATGGAATAGGCAATAAGCCATCATCAACGTCAGAGTTGGAATCAGACTGGCTATATTCATCCTGTATTTCAAACTGAGGATTATGCCTATGGTGAGTGGTGGTTGAACCATTTCTTTTCTTTAATTTGGGAGGTTCATCCAGCCGCAAAAGATTTTCAACAACAGGGGGTTTCTCAGCTTTATGAGGTCGACCCCACTGTGGTGTGGTTTCTATCTCATCCTCATTGGGTGGAATATTGCTTCCATGAGGATTTAAGGGACTTGCCAAACCATGTGGCCTTTCAGGGGTATGTGGATTTTCCACATCTTGAGAGTTATCATCTCTATAAGGGCTTAACAAATTTTGTGAGCGTGAGGTTTGTGATTTATCATCACCCTCCTGTTTGTTAGAGTTTTCATTTTTATGATTTTTAATTTTATTACGAACACCACCCACACCCATCCCACCGGAATCCCCAATATCCTGACTAGCAGGAACTTTAGCATTGGACATTGTAGTAGGGCGCGCAGTGTAAGTGTATGTGTTTTAAGAGAGGAGTTACGACACCTCTTGAGCCAATTCCTAAAAGAATACGAATATGGTTTGAGAAAACCAGAATTAAAGTTCAGACGATGATGATCGTTAAGATTGAGAATGCGCACGCTTCGCGAACGAGAGACAACAGTGTCCCTGTTCGGGCGCCAAATCAATTTGGGCTATGATGTAATGGAGACCAGGATAATGGCTGTCCAAGAAGAAGAATGAAGACTATGTTTTGAAGAAACGATGAATTGCAGCACTTAGTTACTCTGATCTCCAGACATATAACATCATAGAATTGATTAATTTGGAACTTTATGATTAGCCATATAAATTAAAAGAATAAAAGAAAAAGGGGAAAAAGGGATGAGTTAGAAGAAACTAACCTATTGACGATTTTTAATTAATCTCTCCTTGACACTGTGTGTAGCACTTCCTTTCTTTTATCTTTTTCTGAGGGCAAGCAATCAGGCGATATATTTCTGACGGTGGTTCCTTTACATCACGGGACACCGCTACCTATGCTCGCGAAAATGTGCACACTTGATATGATGTTGGATGTGTGAAAGGTCAGTCGGGATATGTGTAAGTTTATAAAAAATGGATGGGGGGTAAATTTAAATAATGTGTATAAATATAAATATTCAAATAAACCTTTTAACCTTTCAATATTTATTAAATAATTATTTGTAATAGACACCAAGGGATAGCGAAAAAAAATAAAAGTATAAATTTATTAGGACCAATGATAGAATAACTTAGGTAAAAAATAATGAAATTGGAAACACTTCCAGTCCTATTTCAGGTCTGGGAGTACGTTCTCCACAGAGCCGGAAATAGAAATGTAAAATACTAATTTGGATAATTTTTCCAATTTATGGACACAGAAGTCCTGAATTGAGGTGAAGAATCTCCTCGCGATATAAACCAATGAGTATTTACAAAATACAAATTAAGGCGACGGTTACAAATGGTGGAGCGGAATTGACTCAGGTATAAATAAGTATAAGTATAAATGGGTATATGTTAAGGGTAAACTTATATATTTTTATTATTTTACAATGTTTCAATTTTTAGCCGCCTACCAGTTTTGGTAGGACTTCTTTACAACTTATCTAAAAAATAACAAACAGCATAAACTTAACTTAAGTTGCTGTTATTGTTGAAAACCCGTGCATCAATAATCCGGGTTTGCTATTATGGTTTGCATGGGTCGGTGCCCGGTGGTCATTTGGTTTGGCTCAGGTCAAAAAGGCAAAAGGGATCATTTGGCTTCAAGTAAGCTTTTTATCCAAGAGCAAGCAAGGGGACATAATCCATAAAATAAAAGAGAAGCCAAAGCAAAAATGATCAAAGCAATAAATTCAGCCGAGCAATAAAATGATAAAAGATAAGCCAAACACTGAATTGGTCTAGCAATAAAATTTCGTCCATAAACAAAATGATCAGGGCTTTGAGCCCAAGACAAAAATTGCGTCCTAGCAATGAAATCCAAACAATAAAACCTGCAATGGAAATGAAATGAAAACTAAATTAGAGTCCATTACAGTTGATTCAAGTTAAGTTAAATTTAATATTTAAAAGTTTGAGGGGTTAAGCTAAATTTAATATTTAAATAGTTAAGGGAAATTTGCTTTAGGAGCTTAGGAGCTTATATTTACTATGATAAGAATTTACTTAGGGGATAAATTAAGAAGGGGATTTTTCATATTGAGAGATGATTCTACATTTAAAGGGGAAAAGGGAATATAATTATAAATGTCATGCCATGCAACCATACATTAAGTTAATGATGCTTACCCCTATCTGGTTTGGAAACCTTTTTGGGTTTTTTCGCTTGCAAGTTGAGACGTGCAGATGACTGTCCCTTGACCTGCATAACAATTACATTTGCTTTTATATTCCTTTAACGCATTCATTTCATATTATTTAGCATTATAGTTGAAAATTTAGTTAATGAAATACGAACAGCACTAACCTGAATTAGAATCCAAAATGGCAATGATTAAAGTTAAGTTCCCAATATAAAAATACAATACAAAGAGTGGGAAACTTATGGTTTTACTTGAAAACAAATGAAAATGAAAGTTTAAATAATTAAGATACTATTCATTCACTTTTCACTATAAAAAAGAACATATATATATTAAGTAGCATTTATCATATATAACAAAAACATTCATTTAACCTCAAGAAATCAATATAGGATATTCACAATTTCATGTCACAATTTGTGAATATATCTGTAAATGACCACTTTTTTCACCTTAATAATTAACCGGGGGTTAGGATGAATGTAATCCCCATTACATCCTTCCCCACTAAACTTGGGCCCCACCTCATTTTAAGTTTTTCACTTTAAGAGTGAAAAAGAAAAACTGAGGGTGGCAAGCTGAGGTTATATGAGAATGCATAAAAATTTAAATGAATTTCAAAAATATTTTCAAATCCATATTGAAGGCACAAGGTTTAAAGGTTGATTGTTTACCACACTCTAGAAATATAACAACAAAAATATATAAAATATATTAAAGGCAGCACACTGAACACACAAGCGTTAATATTAAAGCATTGAATAAAAGCATTGAATCTATCACTTTAAAAATCACAGAGTTCACAAGCAATAGGCATTCCTTTATGGTATGATCTATCTGTTCAATGATAGAATAATGATTATCCTTTTTTCCAAAGTCCGCTTTTCAATGCGGTACGGTACGGTAATTTACACTTATTACGCTATTAACACCATAATTGTTTCGCGAAAGCATTAACACTAAGCAACAACCTTAAAGCATTAGCGGTAACACAACACTGCAATATCCTTTTATTGCTTCATGCGATAGCATGAACACTTATAACAAGCTAATAAGCAATTTCTCACATGGTGTCGTGTGTAAAAAGGTGTGGGGAATAGAAGTGGTGCACAAAAAAAATAAAAGTTATTAGTACAAGAATTGGTGTGACGATACTTTACATGCACAATGACGAACATGAAATAATTTTTTAATACCATTGCATCATGCAACATGGCAAACATTACGTCTTTACGCCAACCATCAGTGGGCCATTATAAGATCATCTTTTATACAAAATCAAAATTTATTTAGAATTCCCTATTCTAGGTTTGACACACAAGCACTCAATTTATCAAAGATATTATCTTGTAAAAAAAAGATTTCTTTATCAAGGAGACTTTTTCCTTTAAGAGGAATGAATTTTATGGAATCACTTGTAGAATTCAAGAATAAAAAAAATTCTTTATCAAGGGGAATTTTCCTTGGAGAGGAATTTTTCCCTTGAGAGGAATTTCTTTAGGGATATATATGTAATCTTGAAGAATTCATTTTCATAGTGTCATCATTCATTGTCGTTATCTAGCTCCACTGTAGTGCGTAGGAGATAGTTGAAATGGATACCTCCAAGACAATGAATGTAGCAAGGTTCATTGGTGAAGGCAGCACCATGAATAATTGGCTTGGGATTATTATAGTATACATGAACGGGTATCTTGTATACGTCAGCAAAAGCTTCCATGACTTCAGGGATGGGTAACTGACCCGGTAATTTCAACAGACGAAGCTTCTTCTGGATTTGTCTACCCTGAAGTTTATACTTCACGGAGTGTTTTTGGAGAAAATTTACTACGACTTCTCTTACTTCTAAGTGTCTGTCTACCGTTCCATATAGACACATGGCGAAGCACTTGTATAAAGCGTCACCGCCCCCAGGTATTTCTAATTGGAAGAAACCATCCGGAATGTACTCGGTGTGTGGTACTGCTTCCACGTCTGGGTTCAGCTCATCAACTACAGGGGAACGGGACAGAGCATCAGCTACGACGTTAGTTGACCCCGACAGATGTCGTATCTCGAAGTCGAACTCATCCAACTCTTCCATCATGCGGGCTAGGCGTCCATCTACGAGACTCATATTTTGGAGGTATATTAGGGGCATATGGTCTGTGAAGATTATGAATTTAGTTCCCCGGAGAAAGGGTCGAAGTGATCGGACGGCCCAACGCAAAGCAGTGAGCTCTTTGTCAATGACGCCGTAGTTACGTTGGGCACCACTAAACGTCATTGAGATGAAAGCTATAGGCCTTCTTTCATCGTTTTGGAGTTGGGAAAGACACGCTCCGGCCCCAATTTCGGAAGCGTCTACATGAAGTTCTAAGGGAGAAGCTTCAGGGCTATAGTCGGGAAATCCCAAGGTTTTTGGGTTTACCAAAGCCGCTTTCAGCTCCTCAAAGGCCGTTTGGCATGCTGGAGTCCAGTTTATGACTCTTCCACCGGTTTGACAGGACAAGGGCTTGCTTATCTGGGAACAGTTCGGGATGTGACGTCTATAAAAGTTCACCATTCCCAGAAACTGTCGCAGATGTTTGACGGTGGAAGGTGTTGGAAACTCCAAGGCACCTTTTACGTTTTTCTCAAGAGGGAGAATGCCCTGCTTGGAAATACGATGGCCCAAAAACTCCACTTCGGTGCGGCAGAGGCGGGTTTTTGCAGGCTTGAGTTTGTAACCGTTTGTTTCCAAGGCAGTTAGAACTTGTTTCAAAGTTGAAAGGTGGTCCTCAACGGTTTCACTCATAATGATGATGTCGTCCAGGTACACCATCACCTTGGACCATGGTATCTCTGACAATGCCAACATCATACCGCGTTGGAAGGTCGCCGGGCCGTTCTTGACACCGAAGGGCATTTTCAGGTACTCATATTGGGAGAACGGCGTTGAAAATGCAGTTTTTTCAACGCTGTCGGGCTCCATGGCCACCTGGTAATAGCCGCGAACTAAATCGATAGTGGAGAAATAGGTATTCCCGAACATGTTATATACCATATCGATTAAGTTGGGCAACGGGAATGAGTCTGTTTTTGTGATTTTATTAAGTTTCCGGTAATCGATACAAAGTCGAAGTTTACCGTCCGGCTTCCTGACCGGAACTACAGGAGCCGAATAAGGAGACTTGCTGGGTCGTATGATATCTTGTTCCAGCAACTCCCGACATTGCTGTTCGATTTCTTGGGCCAACGGCCCTTGAAATCTACGAACGGGGATTCGGACAGGACGTGAGTTCTCAAGCTCGATGGTGTGCGTTATATTGGTTGCTACGCCCACATCGTGATCGCCAAAACTAAGAGAGGACTGATGCTCCAAGAGTACATCCATAAGACTTTGTTTTTGTTCTTCACTTATGGGGAGCTCTGAAAAACAAAATTCCCTCTCTATTCTGTCCGGAGTCCAAAATTCCTTACATTGAACAAAATCATCTAGGGAGGTGTTCACGGTGTTGATCCGTATGGGAGAATCATCCTCTTCCTGGAGAGACATAACATGACCCATTACGGTATTTCTCCGTATATATTGGGTTTTTTCAGAAGGGTTGAATACAGCTATGTGGCTGGGGGATGCCAAGTTCAAAATTCCTGAAATAGGTATGACAGTCTTCTCTGTGACTCCTTGGAACCCAACCAAGGACAAAGGTGTATTTTGTGGCCCTTTTATTTCCACCATTCTACATGAGTGAGGGGGAATACTAATGGAGCAGACGTTTACACATTTATAAAAAGGAATGTTGGAACTTTCGTCTTTGGCAATAGCCTGTATGACCGTACCTTCTCGGCGTAACAACTTCCTGGTAGAAAGATCAGGAAGGAGTTCGTTCTCTTTTAAGGCTACAGCTCCTAAAACAACCGGAGCAGGCATTAGTTCTGCAGGAACAATCAAAAAGATGATAGGTTTAGAAACCCAAGTATGGCCAAAAAAATATAAAGGAGTCTGCACGTACTGAGTGACTGGAGCCGTGTGGTCACGGGCTAGACCACGAATGGCATTAATACCAACCTCAGCGGAAGGTCGGATGGGAATATGCTTTAGGTATTTTTCAACCAAGTCCGAACCAATAAGACTTACAGATGCTCCGCTATCGATCATACAGCCAAAATAACTTGAATCGTGCGGGCGGAAAGCTACGGAAATGATCAGGGGATCAATGGAACTTGGTTTACAATCCACCTGGACTGTCCGCAATTTACAATTCAGTAACGGGGGAGCTTCCGAAGGTTTAGAATTTTTACAAAAGGCTTTTTGTGTACCGTCAGCGGAGGTGATTGAGTCAACCACTGGAACGTTCTCCACCAGGGGACTCACTTCTGGGGAGACCAGTGGTTTAAAGGAGCTGAGTAAGCTTCATCCGGTCCTTGACAATGGCCCTCCAAGTGGGACTTTGAACAAGCGTCACAAGGATCCAGGAAACGCCTCGGAGTCCTTTGTGGCTTTTCCTTCATTGGGGACCGCGACTGTTCTCTTCTTATGGGGGATTTTCTAGAGAAAACTTTCTGGACAGGAATGGTTCCACGGGCATCATTATTTGTTGGAGAAGCAGATTTATTTCGACCTTGCCTAGGAGGTGTCCTATGAGTGCACCTCATACCAGAGTGCGGACCACCACAGAACGGGCAGGTGAAAGCTCTGGGAAGTGGGGGCGATGACTGTGGAGAACGGCGGGACCTACATTCATCTCGAACGTGCCCTTTCTTCTTACAGTAGCTACAAATTCCCAAGAATTTGTAGCAATCCCTCATACTGTGTCCTTTCTTTTCACAAAAATCACAAACGATGACTTTTCTGTCATCTCGGGTGTTATTGTGAGAAGAGGTGTTAACTTTACGGTCACGGCGATCATCCCGGGGACGAGTACCACCGGACGGTTTCACTTTAGAATCGCGATTTGAACGACGTGGTGACGAACGGGATGATGAACGACGGGTCGGTTTTGGAGGCGGAAGACTTTTCCTATCCTGAACTGTTTCTATCCAGTTAGGTTGCAGAGTGTTAATCTGTATCACCGACTCGGTTGATTCGTTCAGCTCATCTCTGTGGTGTTTGCTATAGTCAGATTTCTTTGAGTGTCTCTTTTCATCTGAATGGTTCGATGAATTATGAGAGATGGAATTGGGATAGTGATCGTTGTCACTTTCTAAAGAGTCGGCAAAACTCACGATCTTTTCCCATGAGACTCTGGTGTTTGTCTCATTTTCCATTATCTTAATATATTCGCGGACGCTTCGTTCGATATCTGGCGGAAGACTACATAAAAATGCAGTCCTAAGGGATTCGTGTTTCCGCATATCGATACCATTATATGCGCGTCGCGCTAAGCGTTCCAAACGAAGAGCGTACATTCGGATGGGTTCCTTATGGTCTCGACGAGCAGAGTGATAAGCGTGTAAACGGTACTCGTTTCGACGTTTCTCTTCATTGTAAAACCATGCTATTAAAGTGTCACGGACGGAGAAATATAGTCACGATCATCCTTGGAGATCAGCTTATACAGCTGGCGGAAACGACCTTCCAGCTGCCTGCCAAGCAATCTGAGCCATTGATGATGTGCATTGGGGTAGTGAAGCTGACAATACGCCTCGAAATCTTCCAAATAGACAAGAAGATCTTGTTCAGCTTCGTAATTGTATCGACCGGGATCGACAACCTTCACTTTTTGTGAATTTTTTAGTAGTTGGACTAGGAGTGAGATAGCATCTTCCAACAGATCTATACGTTTCTTAATTTGTGGACCTGTGTACATTTCAGGTTCGGGAGACTCAGGTCTTCTTACTAAACGTTGGGATCTCCTTTGAGGCTGTGTTGGATATTGAAGGTCGCATGATCCATAACTATTCCGGTCGACATGGTCAAAAGGGGAATAAGAGTAAGAGTTGTGTTGTTCCCTTAGGGATGGCTCTGTTCTACTCACGGGGTTATATTCCCGTTGATCCCTATCTAACCCTAACAAGTCAGTAGTGTGAGATGTGTAATGGGATCTAGAAGGTTGAGTATATCTAATATTAGAGTCATCATGACTGTGGGAACTTTGTGGTCTTTGAACTTAATTTACTACCCCTTTTTGGGGATGAGTTTCTAGGGATTTCATTTTTGACATTAAATCTTACATTATGATCACCCGGATTATGATGAGATCGAGGGGCATACTGGGAAGCATCCTTCTCATAGAGGGACAAATTCTTAATAAAGAAGGATCGCGAAGGTCGAAGTTCTTGGCCTTCAACGAGGGATTATTTACAAGGAGACGGTGATCATAATTTTTATGAGCTATAGCTTCAGCTTTTTCTTTTTGCAAAGCTAAAGATTTATGTAGCTTTTCCAGATATGGAATAGGCAATAAGCCATCATCAACGTCAGAGTTTGAATCAGACTGGCTATATTCATCCTGTATTTCCCACTGAGGATTATGCCTATGGTGAGTGGTGGTTGAACCATTTCTTTTTTTCAGTTTGGGAGGTTCATCCAACCGCAAAAGATTTTCAACAACAGGGGGTTTCTCAGATTTATGAGGTCGACCCCACTGTGGTGTGGTATCTAAATCATCCTCATTGGGTGGAATATTGCTTCCATGAGGATTTAAGGGGCTTGCCAAACCATGTGGCCTTTCAGGGGTATGTGGATTTTCCACATCTTGAGAATTATCATCTCTATAAGGGCTTAACAAATTATGTGAGCGTGAGGTTTGTGATTCATCATCACCCTCCTGTTTGTTAGAGTTTTCATTATTTTTATTTTTAATTTTATTTCGAACACCACCCACACCCATCCCACCGGAATCCCCAATATCCTGACCAGCAGGAGTCTTAGTATCGGACATTGTAGTAGGGCGCGCAGTGTAAGTGTATGTGTTTTAAGAGAGGAGTTACGACACCTCTTGAGCCAATTCCTAAAAAGAATACGAATATGGTTTGAGAAAACCAGAATTGAAGTTCAGACGATGATGATCGTTAAGATTGAGAATGCGCACGCTTCGCGAACGAGAGACAACAGTGTCCCTGTTCGGGCGCCAAATCAATTTGGGCTATGATGTAACGGAGACCAGGATAATGGCTGTCCAAGAAGAAGAATGAAGACTATGTTTTGAAGAAACGATGAATTGCAGCACTTAGTTATTCTGATCTCCGCCGGTGTCCAAAATTGATTAATTTGGAACTTTTATGATTACCCAATTAAAACAATATAAGAGAAAAAGGGGAAAAAGGGATGAGTTAGAAGAAACTAACCTATTGACGTTTATTAATCTCTCCTTGACACTGTGTGTAGCACTTCCTTTGTCTTATTCTTTTGTGAGGGCAAGCATCAGGCGATATATTTCTGACGGGAGTTCCTTTACATCACGGGACACCGCTACCTATGCTCACGAAAATGTGCACACTTGATATGATGTTGGATGTGTAAAAGGTCAGTCGGGATATGTGTTTATTTATAAAAAATGGATGGGGGGAAACTTAAATAATGTGTATAAATATCAATATCCAAATATAACCTCTTAATATGTTTTTACCAAAGAAAATAACAACGGGATAGCAAAAGAGAGTAAAATCTATATTTATTAAGTAACTCAATATAGAATAACTTAGGTAAAAAAAATAATGAAATAATGAAATTGGAAACACTTCCAGTCCTATTTCAGGTCTTGGAGTAATTCTCCACAGAGCCGGAAATAGAAATGTAAAATACTAATTTGGATAATTTTTCCAATTTATGGACACAGAAGTCCTGAATTGAGGTGAAGAATCTCCTCGCGATATAAACCAATGAGTATTTACAAAATACAAATTAAGGCGACGGTTACAAATGGTGGAGCGGAATTGACTCAGGTATAAATAAGTATAAGTATATATGGGTATATGTTAAGGGTAAACTTATATATTTTTATTATTTTACAATGTTTCAATTTTTAGCCGCCTACCAGTTTTGGTAGGACTTCTTTACAACTTATCTAAAAAATAACAAACAGCATAAACTTAACTTAAGTTGCTGTTATTGTTGAAAACCCGTGCATCAATAATCCGGGTTTGCTATTATGGTTGGCATGGGTCGGTGGATCAGGTCAAATGGGATCAATTTCCTTTCAAGCAAGATGTTTTCAAAAGCAAGGGGACATAATCCATAAAATAAGCGAAGGGCCAAAGCAAAGTTTGCGTCCAAGCAATGAAATTGTGATCAAGCACAAAAACAAAAATTGATCAGGGCTTTGAGCTCAAGACAAAAACAAAAACAAAGCAATAAAATTCAAGCAATAAAATCCAGCCAAAGGAAAATATGAACAAAGCAATAAAATCTGTCCAAAGATAAAATTTGTGGCGAAGGCAAAAATTGTATCCAAAAACAAAAACCTGCCCAAGGATAAAAAGTGCGACCAAGCACAAAAACCTGCAATGGAAATGAAATGAAAACTAAATTAGATTCCATTACAGTTGGTTTAAAGTTAAGTTAAATTTAATATTTAAAAGTTTAAGGGAATGAGCTTAGGAGCTTATATTTACTATAAGAAAAAATTTACTTAGGGGATAAGTTAAGAAGGGGATATTTCATATTGAGAGATGATTCTACATTTAAAGGGGAAAAGGGAATATAATTATAAATGTCATGCCATGCAACCATACATTAAGTTAATGATGCTTACCCCTATCTGGTTTGGAAACCTTTTTGGGTTTTTTCGCTTGCAAGTTGAGACGTGCAGATGACTGTCCCTTGACCTGCATAAACAATTACATTTGCTTCTATTTAAATTCCTTTAACGTATTTCATATTATTTAGCATTATAGTTGAAAATTTAGGTAATGAAATACAAAAAGCACTAACCTGATGAATCCAAAATGAAATAAATTAAAGTTTAGTTCCCAATAAAAATTACCAAACTGAGAAATGGGAAACTTTATAAGTACAGCGTAAAAACATATCATAAATAGAAAAATGTTTATGTCTCTATAAAAAAGAAGATATAAAATATTAAATACTAACTGCCTATTTGTTCATAGTTGGTACATAAAAATAAAATAGAAAATAATGATTACACGGTGGGCACTTATTATTCCAGGAAGCCAATGAGAAAATGTTTGTCACATACAACAATGAAATTAATTTAACCTCCTGGAACAATTGTAGATATTCACAATTTCATGTCACAATTTGTGAATTTATCTGTAAATGACCACATTTATTACCTTAATAACCTACCGGGGGTATGGATGAATGTAATCCCCATTACATATATATTTGGACCGGCCCTTATTTGTATGTGATTTTCTTAACTGAAATATTTTTCATCTCCCAACCTTCTAAATTGTTCCAATCCGTATAAAATGACTCTCTGTAAAGTTTCAGGTCAATCAGATAATGTTAAAGTTCCCAGTTGAAAGAAAAGAAATACTCGTATTCCTTATAATAACTCATATTTTAGTCTTTGTAACTTTTTTATGAAAGACGTACATAATACGAATAGAACGATTTTAATTCGTAAGTAATTATGAATAAAGATGGCGTTACCATCCGTATGGTGTTATTTTTCCCAAAAGTACAAGTTTTATTTTATACAAAAAAGAAAAAATTAAAAACTACGTTAATAGCCTAGGTGAATAGGTGAATAACGTCCAACTGTGATGCACAAAAGTTCTAAATGGGGAGATTTAGTTTAACTTTTTCTTCTCAAGCATGTGAATTCTTGATTTTATAGCGTTTTCTTCTGTCAAAGCTTTCAGTTTTAACATCTTTCTCTGCTTTTCAAGTTTATAGATATCTGTATGGATAATATTCTTTTTTTCAACCTTTTTTTATTTCTTTCTTTGGGTTAACTTAGTGTAAATGTGTTTATCAATGGTTACCTGAGACGTATATGGGGTAGAGTTGTTAAAAAACTGTGTTTTTTTTTTTAAAAATCTTTTTTTAACATCGTTTTTTTTGTTTTTTTTTGTTTTTTATTGTTTTTTATTCGTTTTTTTTTTTTTTTTTTTTATTAAATTTCTTTAAATTTTATCATACCATTCTACTAAATATTTATTATTTACCTTGTTTTTTATAGGAAACAGGTGTTACAGGATAATAATTATTTATATATTTAAAGTTATATACATTAAATGGTTTAAGTTGATAATATCTCATAAAATTTTTGACAATGGCTGGAAGAAAACAAACACCTGTCCATTCTCTATTTACTGTTAAGGAAAATCATACATACAAAGGTAAAAGAGCACTCTGTAAATTGTGCTTCACTGAGGTGGCCAATAATGGTTCAAGGAAAGAACAACACATACCGAATTGCAAAAAATGCAGTGATGACAAAAATGAAATACTTGGGAAATCAGAAAGAGAGTAAGAGTACAGCAAAATCAAGGAAATGGAAGCAAAGTAAAGAAATGCAAATGCTAACAAAGCAGAAAAAGAGCACAAATAAATAAGCTGTCAGTTGACACTGTTCCTATCACTGATAAATCTGATTATGTTTAAATTATTTAAACTTTGAATAATTATTTTCAATATATTATATATATATATATAATTTATATATTATAATATTATATATATATATATATATATATATATATATATATTATATATATATATTAGTATATATATTATATAGCTATATATATATATATATATATATATATTATATTATATATATATATATATATTATATATATAATATATATATATATATATATATATATATGGTATATATATATATATGGTATATATATATGGTATATATAATATATGGTATATATATATATATATGGTAATATATATATATATATAGCTATATATTATATATATATTATATATAATATATATATATATTATATATATATATATATTATATATATATATATATAATTATTATATAATATATATAATATATACGGTATATATATATATATATATATATATATTATATATATATATAATCTATATATATATATATATATTAATATATATATAATATATATCATATATATATATCGGTATATATATACTATATATATACTTTTTTTACTTTTTATAAAAACAATTGCATACAAATACATACACATATACAAGCAAATTGAAACAGTATTTCATAATTTTTCTTCAGGTTCAAGCTTTTCAGAAGGGCTACAATCTGAGCAAGGAAATGCTAGATGTGAATGAAAAGAAAGTAATGGGAGAATTGATGAATTTTTCCAGTCAGAGGGACTACTTCAGTATGGAATATCTCTGGGCTTCACTTTCCAACAATGTTTCGTCTGCAGCATGGTGGATTAGTTTATGTAAGCATTGCAAGATATCAAAAGTAGCCTCCCGAATTCTAGACCTTCCTGCCACTTCAGCTGCATATGAGAGAAGTTCTCAGCACATGCAAATATCCATTCAAAAAAAAGAATCAGGCTCACAAATGAACATCCAGAAAAACTATTATTCATGTCATAATTTGAAATTGACAGAGACGGAGCAGCCAGAGCCCTTCCAGTACTTTTTTCAAATTAATGTAAAAGTTGGTAGTAGTTAAACGTCATCAAATTCATCACCATGAAACCACATACACTATCAGCCAGAGTTCTCAGTCAGGTAGCTCAGGTTTCTCTGTAAGGACATTGAAGTCTGATAAAACCAAATCTAAAGACACCTCTGTCCATAGCTTTGAGTCAGAGTCTGACTCCTTCTCTTCCACAAATATACATATGAGGATGAGGAATCAGATTTATCAGTAGAGGCCATGATTGGAAACAGGTCTGAGAATTCAGATGCAGAAGCAGTAGAACAGGAATTTAATGAGGCCCTTGATGGTTCTTTAGAAATTTAGTAATTTTAGTTAGGCCTTATCATACTAGTTACTAACTTATATATGGTACTTAATATTATATTCTTTATTTGTGTAATAAATATCATTAAAGTCCATATGACTCAATTTCTCAATATGATCATATTTTTTTCATGTATCATTCTTAGTTTTTTACGCTTCATAGGGTAAGAAGTGTAATGTTGAATAATCCTGGCATATTTTTTTTTTATTATTTAACTAAAATTTAATTTCTAATATGTTTATTTTTCAGTATAATTATATGGTAAAAACTGTTTATAATTCTTTATTAGTTAATAAATTTAATGAAATAAAAAGAAAATAATACATAGAAGAAAAAAAATATATAATTAAAAAACATGAAAAACAAAAAAAACAGGAAAATCAATTGTTGTTTTTTATTCATCATGTTTTTTTTTAATAAAAAACAATGTTTTTTTTTAATAAAAACGGTCAGTTTTTTTTATTCACTTACATCTCTACCTATGGCAGCTCTTACATTTGTCAACATTTTTTGTGATAGGAACTTTATGAATACTTCCATGAGATCTTATAGCATTGTTCACTGTTCTTTGAGAGAAGTCAGAACAAGTTCTTTCAGATTCTCCACCTAAAATTGCTTTATTTACCGAAAACCCTCCTTCCACTGTCGCCTTTCCTCAAAATATCAGTCCTAAACTTTAATAATTTGCCACAATTCGCATACATTGATTTCCCAGCTATAGAAGAAAAAAAACTCAATCAAGTCTCTTAGAAGGACAATCACCATCAAAAAATATTTTTGAATTTTAATTCCAGGGTAGAATGAGCTTCGCTGCAAAGTAGAGAGTATTGTGCTTTTGCTTTCTCAGCAACAGAATCTGTGATTCGGTTATTGGTGTACAATGACTCTAGCAATAAATCAAATCTTTTTTTTCCCTTGTTCTGGCTGATGAAAATTATACTAGGATCCAATGATGAGCGCTTGGACAGGCTTGTACTTCAGAGGACATCTTTTCTAAATATCTTTTTCTGTCAATTTTGATTAGACCAGTCTGGCATTGTTCAGTTTGAATTTTAAGGATATTACTTCATTCGAAAGTAAACTTCTTTGAGAGCTTTTTTTTGTCTGAAAATCCAAGATTAATACCTTTTACATCACGCAAATTGTCTTTGTCATGTAAATTTAATACAAAAAGCTTACTTGTTTAAGCCAGGCCATTTTACTGGACTTAAGAAATCTTTCTATAAATATTTAGTACAGACATTGTAAAGTCTGTGAAACAGGAAGGACCAAGGTTCAAGTTGAACGTCAACCACTGGTCGTTTAAAGTTATTTTTTTTTTTTTTTGAAGTCATTTTATAAATAAATAATAAATACCTTTTCAACTGCACAAAAATCCAAAATCACTTTGTCAAACCTCAAAAAGTATAAACCCTCAAAAAATATAAATCCCTAAAAAGAAAAAGATATAAAACAAATTAAGTCATAAGTCATACAGTCTAAAACACATCCATATACCGCAATCACCTTCAATCGAAGGAATGAACTTGGAACAACCTCTACGAAAAGAATAGGAAGAATAGTAGGTAATAGTGAACTAAAATAGAAAGAAACAGGGTAGAAGAAGATTTATGGAATGTCATTCCTCGCCCATCCTTTTCATTCGCTTATCAAATGCATCTCTCATTCTACAATCATACAGTAAGGAAAAAAAAATATCAAAAATATGTAACTTGGTCCATGAATCATTCTAAAAATGTTCAGAACATATCTTAAAATTTCCCTGACTTTCCAGAAAGTGTGAACCCTGGCTCAGGGTTCACACTTTCTGGAAAGTCAGGGAAGGTCAGGGAAACATTTTAGAAGATATGCTGAAAGTCAGGGAAATTTTAAAATTTTAAAACATGAAGAATGATCCATGGACCAAGTTGCATATTTTTGATAGTATATTTTTTTTCCTTACTGTATAATTGTGGAATAAGAGATGTAATTGATAAGTGAATGAAAAGGATGGGTGAGGAATGACATTCTATAAAATCTAATTCTATAACTGTTTCTTTTCTATTTTTTAGTTCACTATTACCTACTATTCTTCCTATTCTGTCCATAGAGGTTGTTCCAAGTTCATCCTTCCGATTGAAGGTGATTGGTATATGGATGTGTTTTAGACTGTATGACTTATGACTTAATTTGTTTATATCTTTTCTTTTTAGGGATTTATACTTTTTTTTTTTTTTTTTTTTTTGAGGTTTGACGAAGTGATTTTGGATTTTTGTGCAGTTGAAGGTATTTATTATTTATTTATAAAATGACTTCAAACAAAAAAACTAACTTTAACGACCAGTGGTTGGACGTCAAACTGAACCCACAGTTTATCAGGTGGTTGGGTAAAGGACTTGATAGTTCCAAGGCATACTGTAAAGTATGTAAAAAGAACTTTGATCTATCTAACATGGGTACCAAGCCGTAGTTTCCCATTGCTGAGAGAAAACTCCATTTGAATTTAATCAAAACTCAGCAGGACCAACGGTCATTGAAAAACTTTTTCGTTATGTGTTCTAATAATACAAATATTATTGAAAGTGTGTGCACTGCTAAAATTACTGCCATTCCATCAACTCTAATCATACTCAACCGATTGTAAATGACCCTGAGTGTTCTATTAATAACCAACCAAATGTTTACTTTTGGAAAAAAATAAAAAAAAGGAGTGCGTTGGACGGCTACAGGGAAGGTATAGGCCAATTACTAAAAAAAAATTTTTTTTAAATTCATCCATGATGATGAACAATTTCTAAAGTAAATTTTCAATAATTTAATGTATGAACTGAGTAAATAGGCTGCAATAATGATTAATAGATATTTTATACACCAAAAATAACAAACACGCTGGTCAGGGAAAATTTGTGGATTTGGTCAGGGAATTCAAATTCAAAATTTCAGTTTAAAAATTGTAATCACTTTTCTTTATTCAGATTTAGGTGCTGCAGAAAAGGATAAATAACATTATCCTTCCCAGCTGATGAATTTCTTTTAATTTGTGCCAAAGCACAATTCAACTCATCCAAAGAAAAGGGCCTATTATAATCATGCATAGCGGTAGTTTGGAAGTTTAAATTAGTTCTTTCTTTTATATTTTTATATTGTTAAAAAGGTTCTTTATAAGAAGACATACTACTAATTTGAGCAAATGATTCAACCAGTATATTACTGACTATCTGAGGATCCTGTTCAATTTTATCCCTTTCTAAATTTAAACCAATTTTAGAGCTGTAACTTGGGCTAGAACTTTTAAGAAATTTCGCTGTCCCACACTTGTGATAATGATGTATTTCGGTTTATTGAAAATAATTTTCTTTTATAATCCATTTTTGCTCGTTTGACTATAAATCTGGTTTTAGCCTTTTGACACTGGTACTTTATAAGATTCTCATGTATTGGATTTTGTTTAAAATATCGATAAAGCTTATTTTTCTTTGTAATTTCATTTTTACATTCATTTGTCCACCAAGAATTACATTTTTTTGGAGTAACCTTATTTGATATTGTTTTAAATACATTGCCAGCTGTTTCCAATATAGATGTGACAAAAGCAATTATTTTGATCTACTGATAAATGAGGATCAACTTCAGGTAAACATAAGGATATTTCATACCCTCTTCCAATATCTATTTTCCATACACCATTTAGGTCTCTTAAATTTACTTTCTAATTCATAATTAGTTGAGATTATAATTGGGAAATGATCACTCCCATGCTGATCATAATAAAGTGACCAATTTAGTTTATTTACCAAACTCTAGGTAATGAATGTAAGATCCAAAGTAGAACAATAATCCTTCCACTCAGCAGAATATGTTGGTTGTGACTCGTTAATTAAATATAAATTTTGCAAAATATATTCAAATAGTTCCTCACCTCTTTTATTGGTTTTATTACTATTCCACATTGAATGATGACTATTAAAGTCTCTCACCATAATTAATGGGGAGGTATCTTTAACTTGCTTTAAAGCTTCATTTAATTGCCCAATGAATGAAGTATTGGAAGGGGGCATGTATATATTAAAGATGTTCAAAGACTGAGAGCCTAAGAATATTTTAACCGCTACCACTTCTAAATCTGTGATGATGTTCAATCTTTGACAATTTATTGATTTATGAATTCACAATAATACCCCACCTCTTTTTGCATTTCTATCCTTTCTGAATATCTCAAAATGTTTGAATACAATATCTTTGTCATCATCTAAATAAGTTTCTTGCAATGCAAAAATTTTATATTTTTCTCTTGTATGATATGTTCTAAGAAGAGTCTATTCATATTAATTCCTCTAATATTCCACTGACATAATTTAAGTTTTTGATCCATTATTATGTAATAAATATTCTGGATTTCTATTCCCATATAAACTTTCCCCAAATATAAAATTGCAATTTTCTTCTTTAGTAAATGGAACCTAACATATCTTCAGAGTCATTAAAAGATTATATAGATTATATGACAATTCTTTTTAAGAAAAGTTAGACTGGAATATCATTCCCAATCCACTAATTAATTTTTCAGTTTGCATATTATTTAGATGATTTTGCTCCTGAGTATGAGACATCAATTGATCTTGCTTTGGCAAATTTCCTGGATTATTAGTCTCTTGGTCTTTTCTTTGTAGTGTTCCTGCATAAGTAGTTTCCATATTAGAAGAAGAGTTATTGTGTATATTAAAAAGTTTTCGAGCATTGTCAAAAGTAGTTTTATTATCTACTTTTAGATGGACAATTTCATTTTCTTATATAATGAGAACATTCCCTAGAATAAGAATTCTCTTTACCCTTTACTATTCGTCTAGCAGATATGACTTTTTGTGTTGAAAGGCCTTCAGCAATCTCCTCATTAGTTAAACTCAAGTTCGGAGGCATAAATTGTTCCCTGAGTTGTATTAATATAATATGCTAATGTCACCCTTATTGGAATTAAATTATTTATTAAAGATTTTGATGTAGCTAGCTAGCATTTTAGTTTGATTATATGTGAAAGTTTCAATCAGCAAACTACCTGATCTACAAAATCTTGCAGATTTTATAGGCCCATCTGTGATTAATTCTATTCCTTTCTTTAATCCAAAAGGATGAATCTTTCTCAAATTTATACTATCATCAGTTGGTTGAACATATAGAAAACGAATATACTGAGGAGTTTGCTGGGTTTATAAGAAAAGATCTGACTCCAAAAGAACAATTATATTTTTCAAAACGGTCAAACAAGAATAGGACCAGAGTTACAGTAGTCCGAAGCACAGGCTTCACATTCCTAAAAAAATAAAACTATTTTTTAGAGTGTGAGCTATATACTAATAAACATACAAATGTAAGAAATATTAATGATAGCTGACAATAAACAAAAAATATACGTTAATAAACATGCATATGGCTAGTAACGTGTAGGCTAAAATAGTGGTAGGCCCGTAGCCTACTAATGAAGCCTAGGTAGTTTTTCAAAGTTCATATTTGCAGGAAAAATTTTGACCATAGGTCTGTTTCTAAAAACGGCATTTGAAAATATAAAGACTCAGTTTATGCCTAGTCTAGACTCAGTTTAGGCCTAATCCGAGTCTTTCTAACAAAATTAGGCTAGCTATAAATGGTATAATATATAATATTTGATTAATTTTCACTAGAAACAAACACTGCGGTGCCAGAGCTACGGGGCCTTCACAGTTTTCACTCGGGTACGGAATATTTAATATTTACTATAATTAATATATCAAATTTTTGGCTTATTACACTCACCACAATAGTAATAACGAAATAAGTTGCTATAATAAGCCAAGCAATCATCAATTAATTTATTGTTAAATCCTCGATTTCGGGAATTTTAATAAACGGGCGGGCTGCGAGGAAGAATACTTTGTTTACAAACAAATCTTTTTACAAAACGTGTGTCGGAAATGGCCTTTTATATTAAGCCGTTTTCGTTTTTCAATTTGCAACGAACTTTAGTGACAATGCTAAAAAGTCGTTTCGATTAATGTCAATTTTAGCACAAATTTAGTAAAATGCTAA
>JABUQX010136962.1:5000-7500 GCA_015478945.1 Trachelipus rathkii
TAATTACATCTGAAGTCCATAATAATATCTCTTTAAGGCATTACTTACTATAAGTAAATATATATATATATATATATATATATATATATATATATATATATATATATATATATATATATATATATATATATATATATATATATATATATATATATATATATATATATATATATATATATCACTGCTGTAAATTTTCTCATTCTTATGGTATGTAGGGTTTCCCATGACATTCCAGTGCCTAATGGTTCACCTTTCTTTGCGTTAATATCCACATTCCTCATCCAGACAATATCTTGCAGATATCACCTTATCATATACACATACTTATATCCACACTCCTCTTCTAGACAACCTCTTACAAACATTCCTATTCCTTATATCCTTATTTGTGTGGGAAAAGAGGCCAACATATAAATTTGCGTCAGCAGAAGTGACCAAAAGGACAGTGTAGTTGGGTTGGCTGCCCATTGCCACTTATCTTTTGTCCAGGAATACTAATGCATGCCTCGGAGAAGGTCGTGATCGCAGTAAGCAACCTTTTATCTTCCGGAGAAAATGTATGAATCGTATGGGTACATAGAATGTCGGAGGAATAAATGAAGATGTGAAGAAGAGAGAGGTGATGGATTTATTTGGAAAGGATAATTTGATTTCTCGCCAGATTGGAAACAAAGATGAGCGCAAACGGTGGAAAATTGGTGGTGTGAAATGTATCTATAGTGTAAAGGAACGAGATAGGGAGAGAGCATTTCTGATGAGTAACCTGTGGTACATAGTTATAGTTGATTTTGTCTGTGTGAGTACTAGAATTTTAATGGCTAAATATTAGTTTGAAAAGGTCAGGGTATGTGTGGTTGTGACATATGGTCCATCTGAGGGTAATGTCGACAAGAGTGCGATTTTCTGGGATAATCTGAATGATGTTTTGAATAGGGTGAGTAGGAGCTTCAGATTGATCGTGTTGGGTGACCTAAATGGTTTGATAGATGATCAAAAAATGGATGGTATAACAGGTGGCTTTGGGGTGTCGGGAGAAAATGAGCAAATGGGGAGGTGATTGATTTGCAGAGAGAGGTATGTGTATGTAATGCTTTCTTTAAACAGAAGAGTATTCATAAGCATACTAGAGTTGGTTTAGGTAGAGATGGTATCGAAATAAAAAGTATGATTGATTTTGTGTTGGTGAAAAAGGAGATGTTGAAGTATGTGTTGGATGTTAAATCAGCGAAGGGGTTAGGAGTGGGATTATCGAATCATTATGTTGTTTTATGTAAAATTAAGTTAGACGGGGTTTGGATGGAAAAGACGGTGTTAAGGAAGGATGTGGGTAGAATTATGAGTGAGAAGTTAAGTGAAAAAGGTAATAAGGATAGGTATTTAAGAGTGCTTACAAATAAATCAGTTGAGTGTGAACAAGTTGAAACTGAACAAATCTGGAAGCAGATGAAGGAAGTGGTTGTTAGTAGCAGGGTTGTGGATTCGGTTCAAAAATTTTCCGACTCCGACTCCGACTCCGACTCCGACTCTGACCCACTCTTCAAAATTACCCACTCCAAACCCGACTCCCACTCCGACTCCGACTCGAGCCTCTACAAAATTACCCACTCCGACTCCGACTCCACCCTTTTGAAAATTGCCGACTCCGACTCCACTCTTTTGAAAATTACCGACTCTTGAAAATTACCGACTCCGACTCCACCCTCTTCAAAATTACCGACTCCAACTCCGACTCCGACTCCACCTTTTCAAAATTGCCGACTCCGACTCCGACTCCGACTCCACTCTCTTCAAAACTACCGACTCCCCGACTCCGACTCCGACTCCTACTCCACAACCCTGGTTAGTAGTGCAAAAGAAGTATGTGGATGCGTTAAGATAAGAAGTAAGAATGTTAAAAATGAGTGGTGGAATGAAGAGGTGATGCAAGCGGTTAAAAGTAAAAAGAAGCATGGTTAAATGAACTAGAGCCAATGATGAGGTCCCAAAAGAAAGATGTTTGGAGTTATATAAGGAAAAAAGGAATGTTAAAAGATACATACGTAGGAGGAAAAAAGAGGTAAATGAAGAGTTTGGAGGCAGAATGAATGGGGAATTACAAAGGAATTGGAGGTTCTTATGGATGGAAGCGCAAAAGGTTAAGAATGAAAATAAGGGGAATTTGTTTGGATAATGAATAGGGATTGTGCTTTCGTAACTGAGGAAATGGATGTGAGGATAGTGGGGAGGGAATACTTCGGAAATCTGCATAACTTTGGGAAAATTCCCCAATAACATTTGCAGTAATGAAGAGGTGATAATGAATGTGTGTGGGTTTGTTTGTCCAAGAATGAATAGGTATTTTGGGATGAAGCTATTAGTAAGGAGGAGGTAATGGGTAGAGTGAGAAAGGCGATGAATGGTAAATCTGCAGGTATAGATCAAGAAGTGATGAAAGAACGGAGGCGGATGGTGAATGAGTGATTTTGAAGTTGTGCCAACGAAGCGTTTATGGAGTGTATAA
>JABUQX010136962.1:12500-22500 GCA_015478945.1 Trachelipus rathkii
TTTTTACAAAGTCATTATCACATTCTATAAAGATATTATCACCGAGTTTTTTGAAAGAATATCTCTTGACAAACGTTGGGCGCCATCTTATCTTTCCATTATAAACCTAAACACAAAAATTCACTTGAATTCAACTCTTTTTGCTTCATCAATTCAAAGATCAAAATTTATTTTCATTTATGAAATAATGGAAAAGTTTGGATTGTATTACGTTAGTAAGTATTCCATTTATCCAGAAGCAAAATATGTTAAAGAAAAGACGGTTTTTAAAATAAGACTCGGTAGCTCAACAGGTCTACCTAATGTGAAAGATTTATCTATACATAGATTAAGTAATTTCAATTGGAACGTAATAAAGACTGCAACTATCTGTAACAGCTTTTTTAATTTTCCTTTCATATTCCCTTCCGGCAATGGAACATGTACTGGTACCAATGTTGATATGTTAAAAATCATTGCTGATAAATTTTATCTCAAGACAAATATACCTGTAAAAACAGAAGATATATAATTGGGGAATTTTACGTTAATGGATCATGGAATGTATGAATAGGGAATTCTCAGCAACAAGAAAAACATTTCGCTCAACACTCATATTTAACTCAGCAACTTTTGAAGGATTTTGATTATCTGAATGCAATATCATATAGAAAGCATGGATTTCTCTCAATGATCCACTACCTTTCCCACATGGATGAAGTGTTAACCCCATCATTACAAAATTGTGGTTATCTCATATTTATCGTGAATTTTTATTGTGAGTCATAACTGGAATACTTTCCTCTTCAAACATACTAACAAGAAAAATAAATACGATAGTTTTCGCAACACCTTTTTCGGTAATAACTTCACTATGATTAAGACAATATAATTAATGTACATTAACGTAATGTTTCTTCGCTTCGCTAAACGTTCTATTTGTAATTGATTTATTTCATTTCTCTGTATACTATCTTCAATATTTAAATTAATATTTTAGATTCACCAATATCATAAAATAATATTAATTTAATCGTTACTATAAATAAAAAAATTCTCAACTTTTCTACACAGATTATTGGATTAAATATTTCGTCAAAATACCTTGTTCAAATATATGACTATTGGGATGAAAATATTTCTTGGAGTTTGGGCTTTAGGTATTTGTTTAACAACATCTATTCATCAAAACTGGTGTCAAATTTAACTTATCCAAGTTATCCTCAAGGATACTTAAAAGCCTTAAAGGAAATGGCTGAAAACAATATTAAGTAAGTACCAAGGCACAGATCATAATTAAATATTGTACTCTGACAGTTGAACCTTATAATAAATTTATTAATATTTGTCCACAAATATTAATAAAAACACTATAAAAGAACAATCACTTTGCCATATAAAATGTTAAAAGGATTACTAACTAAAAAAGCACAGAATATAACTCCTTTTTTTCCGAAAAAAAATAAAAAAATACAATACAACTTTCCCTCTTCCTATGTAAGTAACACATGAACAAGTTTAATTCTATTCGCAGTAATGGGAAATTTGTCATTTTGGGGTAAATAAATCTATTTTAGAAACTTTTTGTATGAAAAAATAGAGACTACCTCGGATCGAGTATAATATAATTGTATTTATGTACAAAAAAAAGCTTCTAACTACTAAATTTGAAAAATTATTAAAAAAATGTATTTATTGGGGGTATATACAAGGCTTTTACAATCAAATAAACTCCCAGAAAATATGAAATTTTGATGCTCTGTGGGTTGGAACAATCGAATTATTTGATAATATCAATCCATTTTTAAAATAATTTTTTTTTTAATTATATGTTGAGTTTTTATAAAAATTGCTTATTAACCGCTATTTCTAGAAATGCTGAAATAAACAGTTCCAGATAAAAACAATCTTTATATAATAAAACATAAACAAGTTCATACAAAAATTATTAGCATTTTTCGTATTGAGATTGATTTAAAAATAATAATAAGACAAAAATTAATTCATAAAAAAATTAAAAGATTTTTTAATCGAACTTAGCCAATAGTGAAGAGTAAAAAATCCTCTATGGAAAATATGATTTTCAGTCTTTTCTGTATTCTGTGACAGAGTCAACAATTTTTTGGGATTTTTGTTATTTTGGGCCAGAACTTTTTTGGGGGTCAAATATTCAAAAAATTCATCCCAAAGTTTTTTTTTATAAATAGAACTAAATATTCCTAGAGTTAAAATTTTTTATAACTCATTTGAACAATGGTTCTGGACGCTATCACAAATGGGTATGAACTTGGGTATACTGTCAAAAATTTGAGTATACGGAAAAATTCTATAAATAAACTTTGTATCTCGTTGACGATTATATAATAACATGTAAATTTTTAGGATTGGATGAATGCTAATCAAATTAAAGAGAATTTCCTGATTTTCAGGAAAAATTGTACTTCGGCCATTAAAGGAGGTATTCTGTTTATACACCGAATTAATAACATTAAAGGCATTTTCGGGATTTATAGAGTCATTGAGAATTGATATCTGAAATATTTCCCTATTCATTAGCATACGGGGTAACATCGGTTTGTAAATTGTCCTCTGTACACTAAGCTTCTGTCTTATAAGGAAAAAAATATTCACCTGTTTAAACTTTATAGAAGGGAATCAATAACTTTTGAGTCTTTTAAAGTATATAGAAATTTACTTAACTGCACATTAAGACTTGCAAAGAAGATGCATTATAGAAATAAATTTAATGATGAGAAAAATTTATACTAAAAAATGGATAGGTATTAACGGTATTCTAAAGAGGATAATAAATCAGAGAATGACTCTATAGTTGATGGTGGTGATAAGGTTTATGATAAAGCTAAAATAGCAGACACCATTAATGACTATTTTTTACAAACTCCTGCCAACCTGAGAGTTCAAATACAGGATGTTCAAAATACATTTGTTGAAAATATTCTGCCTCCACGGCATTCGTTTGTTTTTGTGCCATGTACTCCTGGTGAAGTATTAGATATCATTAACAAATTGAAAGACAAAAATTTTCACACATCCACTCTCCCGGCAAGAATCTTGAAAATGGCAGCTGGAGAACTGAGCGAGGTTCTTTCAGTTCTATTTAATGAGTGCATCTCCAGAGAAGTGCTTCCAGGTCTGTTAGGGGAAGAGGAACACATTAAGCAGTTCTCTCCCTTCTACATAATGTTAATAACAGTATAGCTTGAAACTTGAAGAGGAACACAGGACGCAGCTCTCTCCCTTCTACATGATGTTAATAACAGTATAGCTCGAAAGGAGTATACAATTGCTGTAATTTTGGATTACTCAAAGGCTTTTGATACCATTGACACAGGCATCCTAATCAGAAAGTTAGAAAAATATGGCGTTAGAGGCATTTGCCTCTCTTTTATCAAATCTTACTTCAGCAACAGAAAACAATATGTTCAAAATTGGTAACTCCTGCTCTCAGAACTGTAATGTACCAAGTGGTATTTCAGGGGTCGTACCTTGGGCCTCTTTTTTTATAATATATATTAACGATCTTGTTAAGGTCACCTCAAATGTAAAACTATCTTTATATGCCAAAGATACTGTGGGTTACTTTTCAGGTACGGATATTTGCCACATTCAAAGCGTAATCAACGAAGACTTGCAAGAGATTTACAAATGGACTTGTGCTAATAAGCTCTCTTTGAATTCAGGAAAAACTAAGGCTATGATATTTTCATCTTTTCTAACGTTCAAGCAAACATTTACCTAGACGGCGCGCAATCGAATTTGTCAAATCGATAAAATATTTAGGTTTGATGAATATTTGATGAATATATTCATCACGTGTGTAGCAGAATTCACATGAATAGCTATTATAACATACGCTTTAAAAATGTATTTCCGAACGAAACCCTGATAACTTTATATTATTCGATTATTTACCCTTTTCTCAACTTGCATATATTGGCTTGGGGAGGATCTACAGAAAGTGTATTAAAACCCATATTGTTGCCCAAAATAACCCTGCTAAAGATATTTGGACTCGATTATGATTTACAAACTGCTGATCTGTTCTCCCATGTAATATATTACCACTTAAAGGATCTATACAAAATTTTAAACTCGGTTATTATGCTCAGGAAATCTTCCAATGATTTCAATCTGAAAATTTAATAACCTAAATTGGTCACATAACTACAGTACCCAAAAATCTCAGTATTAAAAGTTTTTTGCATTATAAGGACATCTTATTCTAGGATCGTTAGCCTCGAAACTTAAGGGAGATTACAAATGAACCCATATTCAAAAGACAGTTAAGAACAATTTAAAACTTCTTTAAATAAAATCGATAGGCGAATTTTAGTTGAAAGATATCCAGTCTCCATAACGAACATTTTAATGTTATTATTATATTGTTTGTAAAAAAATGTGTAAAGCTTCTGCTTTGTATTCATATTTATAAATTGTAAATATTATTATATTATTATTATTATTATTATTATTATTATTATTATTATTATTATTATTATTATTATTATTATTATTATTATTATTATTATTATTATTATAAAATATTTTGGTCTGTTTGCAGATTTGTGGCCTTGATACTCTTTCTAGAGCGCATGGGATTTTTATCACAAGCACAATTGTATTTATCTGAAATTATAAAAACAACTACCTCCCAATTTATGTTCGCAAATGATTCCCAAGATTTAAACCTTCTTAAAATTTTAAAACCTATGCAAGAAGATGAAATGCAAGTATGGTTATTAACTTGGCCAGGAAAGTATTATCAATCAAATACAATTAACAGTTTAAAATTCATATATGTTGATGAAAAGGTAAGCAGAAAACAAAGGGATTTTTAATATGTCTTTATTTATTAAATGATATGTTTTAAATCATGATACCAGCTTATTTTGAAAGTTTTATTCATTGCCTTATCATTTCATTTTTACAAAGTACTCATTTTTAGTACGGCATTGCAGTGTTTAAGACCTCTTAACAATTCTTTAACAATACTTTTAATTAAAAATCTCTATAACACTTCAAATATCAAACATATAAAAGTATTTCTCTTACTGTATATCAATTAATAATAAAATCAATGCAATTTATAAATATTTATTTCTTTTCTAATATTTTATAAATAAATTAAAATACAGAACAATATTTATTTATGAATGTTGTCAAACTAAAATAATGCAAAAAGAAATCAATAACAGTAGTAGCAAGGCTATTTTGTGGCACAATGTTATAAAATTTAAAGGTACTCTTGGCGGATTCGAGTTCTTATCCCACTTTCGATACGTCCTATTTACGTGGGTTAGGAGTCGTATTCCCCCCTGAAACTTGGTATATATATATATAATAATATATATATAATATATATATATATACATATATACTATATATATATATATATATATATATATAATATATATATATATATAGGTTGTGCATCCTCCCCCCGCAGGGGGATGCTTCCCCCTTTACTTTTTTTTTTAAATTGCCGTAATTATATATATCATTATGTATATATAATATATGATATATTATATATATATATATATAATATCTATATATTATATATATATATATATATTATATATATATATATATATATATATATATATATTTATGGTTGTTGCATCCCCCCGAAGGGGATGCTCCCCTTTAATTATTTTTTTATATTGACGTTATTATATGTTAGAGATTACTTAAAGTGTTGAAACTTGGTGTATATAGAGGTGATGACATAACTTTGTCGCAGACGAGGTTGCATATTGTTGCTTCTCCCCGAAGGGGGATGCAGCCCCCTTTAATTTTTATATAGCCGTTATTATATGTTAGAGAGTAGGTAAAGGGTTGAAACTTGGTATACTTATAGGTGATGACGTAACGACGTCGCAGACGAATTACATATTGTAGTGGTACCACTATGGCTAGCCATGGTTGTAAAAACTCTCCTGATAGTTTTTGTTATATTTGTGGTGAGTTTGTGGTTAAGAAACATCGAAGGAACATTACAGAGTTCGTTAAGAAAGCCTGTCTCTCATACTTTGGAACGGAGCTCGGTGATCAGGATAAGTCTTGGGCACCACATAAGGTATGCTATGTATGTGTTGAAATGGTCAAAAGGGGAGAAAAAGCCTTTAAATTTGCTGTTCCAATGATATGGAGGGAGTCAAGAAACCATTCTAATGATTGTTACTTTTGTAGCGTTGATGTTGCCAGATACAACTCAAAAAATAAAAATAAAAAGTAATTGACCTACCGTCTGCCATTCGGCCAGTAGGCCATGGTCCAGATTTTCCTGTGCCTACACCACCAGAGGTTTTTGATGATGTTACACTGAAAATGTCTAGTGATGCCCAGTCTGATGAACATGAACAAGCTGATGAAGAGTATAAATGTACTACAGAAAATGTAAAATCTAAGTTGTTTACTCAAAACGAGCTAAATGATTGATTTGGTTAGGGATTTTTGCTTAACAAAGGAGAAAGCTGAACTGCTTGCCTCCAGACTCAAGGAAAAGAACCTGTTGGTAAAAGGAACCAACATTATTGTATATAGGAGAAGAGAGCAGCAATTTGCTCAATATTTTCAACAAGCTGATGATTTAGTATACTGCTCAGATATTGCCGGTTTGACGAATGAATTCGGAATAGACTATAAAATTGAGGAATGGAGACTTTTCATAGACTCCTCTAAAACTAGTTTAAAGGCTGTTCTATTAAACAATGGTAACACCTATGCATCATTACCTGTTGCTCATTCTGTACATATGAAGGAAAGTTATGAAAACCTTGATATAGTTTTAAATAAAATAAACTATTCTGCTCATGGTTGGGAGATATGTGGCGATTTGAAGGTGTTATGCATGCTCCTTGGCCAGGAAAATGGGTTTACCAAATTCCCATGTTTCTTATGTGAATGGGATAGTAGGGCGAGGGATCAACATTGGTCAAGAAAAAACTGGCCTGCAAGACAAGTTTTAAAGCCTGGAGAGAAGAACATTCTGCGCAAGAACCTCGTGCATCCGGAACACATTCTGCTGCCACTTCTACAATAAAATTAGGCCAATTGAAACAGTTAGTGAAAGTCCTATCCAAAAATGGGAAATGTTTCATTTATTTCTCCGAAAAGTTTCAGTTAAAAGAAGGCGCGTTTGTTGGACCTGATATCCAGAAATTAATGTTCGATTCCAACTTTGAATCAAAAATTAAAGTCAATGAGAAGGAGGCTTCGGTATCATTCAAGCAGGTTGTGAGCAAGTTCTTGGGCAACAAAAAGGACCCACAGTATATTTCTATTGTAGCCAACATGCTGGAGAAGTTCAAAGAGTTAGGATGTTTGATGAGCCTGAAGATTCACTTTTTGAACAGTCACCTTGATTTTTTCCCCGACAATTTGGAGGATGTGAGTGAGGAGCAGGGTGAACGTTTCCATCAGGATATCAAAGTGATGGAAAGGAGGTATCATGGCCGCTGGAATACCAATATGATGTTAGACTATTGCTGGTCACTTCACCGAGAGGTTCAGCAAGCGACTCACAGGAGAAAATCCAATACCACAAGCTTCAGGGAGAAGAGGGAAAGGAATCTACATATTGTAACACTATTTTACTTTATTTTCATGCTTAGAAGTAATTAAAAGGTCCACATATTGAAACATCCTAATTTTACTGTAATATTCCTATAGTATATCGCTAATTTTCTAGTTTTTAACGAAGTCCCACTGTGACAAAACTGTGGGTGAATAGAAAAAAAACTGAGATCAGATATGGAATCAACACCATAAACCATAAGAATCACCTATTAACGTTAAATAATTTTAAAAAGTTGGTTTTAAATTGTGACGTATCGCAAAAATGTCAAAATATAGCTTTTCAAAAAAATGAGAATACTAAAAGAAATCCTTAACTACACACACACACAACACACACACAGCACACACACACCACAACACACACTCACACACACACACACATACACACCACACACACACCACACACCACACACTACACACACACACACACACACCACACACACACACACACACACACAACACACACACAACACACACACACACACACGACACACACAACACACACACACCACACACACACACACACACACACACCACACACACACACACAAAAAAAAAACATTCGGAAAAGATGTGTTGGAGGTCAGAAAATCTTGGGTTTACTTTTTATTTTATCAAAATTGGCTGAAAAGTAAATATTATGGGTCCATTTTAAGTTTGGGGGTAAATGCGGCTAATCCCAGAGCAAAAATCAAACCCTCCCTTTAAATTGCACTGTGTAACAAAGAAAGAAAATTTTTTTGCCTTTGCTTTGAAAATATTATTTCCTAATTGCATCTGTGTAGAAAGCAAAGAAAAATAATATTATTCCCTTCAAACTTTGATTTTGCTATTTTCACATCGCTGTTTCAAACTGATCTATTTGCATTTCAGAGAAAATAAATATTTTTTTAGAGGTGTAGCGGATAACCGCATCTGCATCATTTTTCTCCATCCGCATCCGCATTCGCATCCGCATGAATTTTTTTTGCGGATAGTATTCATTTATGAATTATAAGACTAAATGTTCCTCAACTTTCTGTAACGCAAGATGTTCAGACTCGTTTTAATAGTAGTTTATACATGCTTGAGGGGATAGGAGAAATAAATGATGCTGTCATCCCCTATGCTTCGAACAAACAAAAAGTTGAAAGGCCTGACAGGTGATGATAATACGATTATAGGTAATTGTATTTTCTTCTTAAACCAATTGAAGAGGTAACTAAGACTATTAGCTCAGAAAATTCTTGTTTGTCAGACGGGATTCCTCTTGTTGCAACAATGAAAGCTGTGCTAAATACTGCTATTAAAAGTAAGGGAGTTTCAAATGTGACAGAAACACTTATGCTGCAGATAGATAATAGATTTCAAAATCTACGAAACGATTGTGCATCTCCAATAACAACTTTTCTGGATCCTAGATACAAAATCAAATTTTTTGAACCACGTTTTTCACAGAGGGTTAAAATTTATTTTCTATGCCTATGTGATGAAATGCTGCTAAAGAAAGAAATTTCACCAGCCAATTAAAAGGGAAAGATTATATGAATGTTCTTTAGGCTTCTAGCAGCGATGAAGAGTCTTGTTCAGAGGTATCAAAGGACACTCTTTCATTGATCGAAGATTATCAAAAGCGAAAAACTCTTGGAATCGGATAAAATCCATCGAGTTTGATGGGTATAATTGTAAAGCTTTCTACATCTTGCAGACTCGCCAGGGATACTTATCATGCGCCGCTTCCAGCAAGTGTAGCTAATGAGCGTTTTTTTTTCAGCGGTGCAGATCTCATTCACGAAGAAAAGAGAAGCAAACTTTCTCTTGAAAGGGGGCTCAGAATTTTAGTTTGAAGCAATAATTTGAAAATTATAATTTCAAGTATATATAACCTTTTTCAAATGGGTGGAGGCTGGGGAAAGAGATTGGTGGGGTACAAAAGAGTTGGGTCCACGTCCCAAATCTGTATAAACGGGTATATATATATATATATATATATATTATATATATAATATATATATATATATATATATATATATATTATGAATAATATAATATATATATATATATATATATATATATATATATATATATATATATATATAATAATATATATTACTATATATAATATATATATATGGGGCTAAAACTCTAAAACTTAACTATCCGCTATCCCCATCCGCAATCCGCGGATAGTGATTTTACATATCCGCTCCGCATCCGCACCGCATCCGCATCCGCATCCGCGATAGTGAAAAATTACCATCCGCTACATCTATAGTAAAGACATAAAGATGTATTTTTATTTCTGAAATCATGGCAACTTAGATGATGAATTAAATACAGACGAACATAACCTCAAGTAATACATAGTTAGTTGATTAGTTCATCAGTCTTCAAGTAGCTGTTCAAGTGGATATAAACGTTGTCTTTGATACGTGCGTTG
>JABUQX010136962.1:27500-30000 GCA_015478945.1 Trachelipus rathkii
ACTTTAATCACATTTCATTTCTTTATTCTGCAACTTGTCTGTCTTCACCTTCAGGTCCGTCACCAATAATAATCTATGATCCGAATATATATTGCTACTCCAAGTATCACTTTCACATTTCTTGTTAGCCTACTATCAGACGATATTATATAGTCTATAATAGATCTCTGATCGAATTCTCTTGTGATATTGTTCCATATATCTTGTGAACCTATGTGAGGTCCTCTGTTGGAAAAAAACATTCATGATTCTTCATTCCCTTCCTTAAACAGAAATCTATCAACTTCTCTCCTGCAATATTTCTTATCCTCTCTCCATACTGTCCCACCATTCTCTATACCTCGTCTCTTCTCCTCCCCACTCTTGCATTGAAATCTACAATAAATATATATATATATATATATATATATATATTATATATATAATAATATATATATTATATATATATTATATATATATATTATATATATATATTATACTATATATATATATATACTATCTATATATATATAATATATATATATTATATGTAAATATATTATATATATATATATAATATTATATATATATATATAATAGATAATATATAATATATATATATATATAATATATATATATATATATACTATAATATATATATATATATATTCCGATATACATCTATAAAAAAAGCATAAAGCGATACCGATACTCGATACATTTAGGAATTGTCTAAGCGATACCGATAACCGATACAAATGTATCGATCGATACGTATCGCCGATGCATGTATCTAGATACTGCCCATCACTGAGCACAGGTAACAACATACGCTCATGTAAGACTCTAGCGCACAAAAGACTTGGTCCCTTTACATCCACCAAGGATTTAATTGCACTAGCCATCTTCATACCATTCACAACTTTCCTACTACACTCTGCATCATCCGTTTCCTTTTCATACAAACACATATATCCTTAATATTTAAACTCAGACACTTTTTCCAGTTGTTCACCATCCATCATAATCTCACACCGAGGAATGTCCTCATTCACATCCATAACCTTTCTCTTATCTACGTGTACTTTCAAACCCCTCCTTTTATACACCCTGTCAAATCCCTCTACCAATCTTTTCAAAATTCTCTTCAGATTCGCCACACAACACCCTTCACTTTCTTCCATTCTCCATCATTCTAACATCTTCTCCTGCCACCCCCACCTCTATTCTTTCATAACCCAATCTATATACAGAATGAATAACCAAGGAGACATAACACATCCCTGCCTCCGCTATTAATATTAAACCAATAACTTTCAAAACCATTTATTCTTATACACGCTTGACTATCGTCATACATACTTTTCATTCAGAAGCCTACCACCAATACCATATATCATTAACACCGGCCGTAGAGCTTCCCTATTAATCCTATCATACGCCTGTTGCAAATCTATAAAGCCTAAATACAATTTATTCTTCTTCTCTTTTATTTTCTCACTCATTCGTTTCAATGTATAGATTTGATCCACACATCCTCTACCACTTCTAAACGCACATTGTTCTTCACCAATCAGTCCCTCAGTCACTTGGCGCACTCTTCGACCAAAATATCAGCATATATCTTTCCTACAACACTCAATAAACTAATTCCCCTAAAATTCCTATATTTACCCTTATACCCCATACCCTTACATTAGGGTCCTATTATTACTCTCCTTAAATTCCTCGGAAATATACCCTCCATAAACGCTTTGGTACACAACTTCCCAATCCAATCAATCGCCATTTCGCTTCCATTCTTGATCATTTCACCAGTAATTTCATCTATATCTCCAGATTTACCATTCTTCAACTTTCTCACTCAACACATTACCCCCTCCTTACTAATGACCTCATTCCCAAAATACAACTTGCACCATCAAACTCACACACATTCACTATCATCTCTTCATTACTGCCAATGTTATGTAGATTTTCGAAGTGTTCTCTCCACACTTCCCTCACATCCATTTCATCATTTACGAAGGCAACATCCCTGTTTATTATCCTATGGAGATTCTCCATATTCTCATTCTTAATCCTTCGTGCTTCGTTCCAGAGGAGCTTCTTATTCCATTGTAAGTCTCCATTCATCCTCCTTCCAAACTGTTCATTAACCTCTTTTTTTTCCTCCTAGGTATGCATATTTTAGTATTCCTTTTTTCCTCCTTACATAATTCATAAAATCTTTCTTTTGAATCCTCATCATTGGCTTTTAGTACATTCAACTACGCTTCCTTTTTACTTTTAATTGCTTGCATCGCCTCTTGATTTCACCATGCACTGTTAACATTCTTACTTCCTACTTTAGCACATCCTCATACTTCATTTGCGCTTCTAACAGCCACTTCCTTCATTTGCTCCCAGATTTGTTCAGTTTCATCTTGTTCACATTTAAATGATTTATTGCAAGCGCTCTTAAATACTTATCCCTATTACCTTGTTCACTTAACTTCTCACTCTTAATTCTAACCACTTA
>JABUQX010136964.1:0-25711 GCA_015478945.1 Trachelipus rathkii
CACCCTATACTAATATATATATATATTGAGTAGTGTTATTAAAAACTAAATAATTCAATATATATAATAAATCTAATTATAAAATATATACTAAAGTTTACCCCCGTCATATATTATAGAATTAGGAATTATGATTAGTAATAGTAATATTAAGTAACTAGTTAATACAATATATTATTATAATAAACTTTCACTAAAATTTACCCTATAAATCAGGTCTATAAGTGTGATATACTTTAGAATCTCCAATATAGCTATGACGTAAAAGTTAACAAATCTCTATACTAAAAATCTGAATATATCTAAGATAACTTTCAATTTCATCTAAATTCAGCTAAGAGGTCTCTTTACACACGTTAAATTTTTAGAGATAGATTAATAAATAAGGGCATAATGATCGTGAGGTGCGAACTCTTTGAGACTCGATGACTATATATACTATAGAATACTGATTAGGCATATTAAAACTATACCATGATATATATAATTAAATGAAGAATATATATATAGTCGTATAAAATATTAATAAAATCATGATAATATATTGTAAATTATAATATATATATTATAATATATATATATATATACATAGAGGTGATATATCCTTTATGTCAAAGTATGCCCTGTACTGTTGCTATTGTTCTAACCCGCGGCTAATTTTTCACGTAGGGATCGTCTAGTTAAAGTAATCTCTATACAACACTCATGCACGGCTAGTAAAAAATAGCATATTCTGCGGACGTGCACTGTTCTCGTCGCTGACGAGGTTTTGTCGGGTCACCCTATATCCACCCAGTAGGGGATACTGGCGTCCCCAAAGATTACTTGCTTGATGCTATAGGTAGCGGTCAAAACCATAAGTTTAAGAAGTAGAAAAATATAATAATATTAAAATATAAATATATAAACAGCTAACAAATTAACATAGGTTCCTGACCACCCTACGGGGATGGAGTGGATCCCAAAATATTGGAGAGTCTTGGAACGCTGCAACGGTTGAAAATAGAAAAGTAGAGAAATAATGAAGTAACAGCAACACCTTATTCAATAGGAATCCGGAGTGGAGAATCAGAGCATGGATGCTGGACATTGGACGCTGAGCTGGTGCCGGTTCACGGTAACTGAGGTGCCGGACCAGGTGACCAAAACATTTTTGACTTCGCACTAAGGTAATAAAGATAAATGATTCAAATCCACTAAGGTAATGAAGGTTGAGAGAATGTGAGTATCCAGTATCGCACTAGAGTAAGTGGATTTTTACCTCTCTATGCAGAGGAGTAATTTCTGGTGGCTAACTGTACTGTAGAGGCGTATATCAACTATATAGAAATAAACAACTAGGTTCATAACAAAAAGAGGGAATTTTTGGGCACTAGGCGTGCGTAAAAAACGAGAGACCAACAAGAGACAACACTGAGAGTACTAACACCGAGCGAAATTTGGCCGTAAAGCTAGCATTGCCTCCTATACAGTAGCGGTCATCACAGACCGTCTAGTGAGGAAATACATCTTGATCTCACGCCATCTTAAATGGGGGTATTTTCAGTGCTAGAGACATATACCTTGCAATTATTTACGGCCTGCCCCTCTGTCTGGATGCTCTTGGTCATGGGAGGTATGTTATCCAGGCTACCACGATGGATCTTATCATTTTTGAGTTGTTTCTTTCTTTGCTCTCTCCTCTTGTCTTGCTCTTAGTAGTTTGGTTTTACGCTCTCTCTGCCTCTCTTCTCAATGGTGTTTTTTTTGCATTATCGTTAGATCCTGAATTGTTTCTTTCTCACCTCTGTGTGGTTTTGTTCCTTCTTGATAGGCTGCTTTACTCTCCTCTGAGCGCTTCATTATGTGCTTTGTCTCTCAGCTCTTCGACTTTGGGGTGTAGAGGGTAGGTAGAAGGGTGTTTTCACTGTTCCCCATTAAGCTTTAGCTACTTGGCGGTATATATACAGTGTGATTCGAAACTCTCTGCTGACAAACTCTGAGGTGCTGATATAAGCAACGATAAAGTTGTAACTATTTTAATGTTTTAAAATAAGCATATGTTGTATGGTGACTTTCTGTTCAAAGTTTACGGATATGTCATAGATAAAACCACGTGATTTGTTTGTATGATTCTCTCTGCGTTCAGTTTACTGTAACCCGTGTATGTATTTTGTGGTTTATTCTAATGTTATGTATGTGTGTGCGCACATCTGTGTATTGTTTTTTCTTCAGAGGGCTTGATTAGAGGTTTAACTACAATAATAGGATATTCTCGTTAAACATGGTATGTGTTTTGATCGACGAGGCCGAATTTTTGTAAGCAAATAACATGAGATAGAATTTGGTTATGAATCATCCATATACTTGGGAAAATTACAGGAAATGTTCAAAGTGTTGCCCTGTACCTGATTACTTCGTTACATCATCGCCGAGAGAGGCCCATTGGCCGTATGATCGGCACTCTACGAACATCGTCCCGCTCGTACTCGTGTCCCTCGATTTGATCAACGCAGTGTATATTCGCTGAATCAGTTCCCTTCTTGTGTTGACTGGGTTAATGTACACAACACTCTTCACATGCCCCCCAAAGAAAATAATCTAGAGGGGCGTGAGGTCGGCGATCTTGCAGGCCACGCAACAGGTAATCGCCCTTCCCTATGCGAAACATTTGTCATAGTGTTAGATTACTCTGTTCGACACGTGCCCCGTTGTGGTGGCTCGAAGTGCGCTGAGGAAATGCGTCGAATTCATAGCTCTCGCCGCAACCAAAACTGTCTCTTCTTTCTGCTGGTCGCAAAGGTAATGTCGTCCCTTTGACTGCGGAAGCGTGTTTGGAAGTAGTTTCAGTTTACGCCCACGGTCCATCCAACGGTGCTGGAATGCATGACAGGTCCAATTTACCCAGCAGACTAACTTCCCCAAAAATTCCACCCCAGATGTATATGAGCACGAGGTTATATATTTTCCGGCACTGTATACCGTCTGATGAATCCATTGTCTTAGCGGAATCCGTAACTGCTCGTCCATAATGTGAGACTGTTTCTGGCTGTGAAGTAGACCATCACGTGTGAAGCACGCCTCATGGGTAAAACAAGACATGTGCAGGAAGGGCAGGATTATCGAAATGTTCCGTTGCAGAAACCACCGGCAAATCGCAGCACGGGGTGCGACGTATTCGTTTAGCCCAAGTCCTTTACTTCTTTAGGTGGTTATGCATGGAGGGTTGTGAAATCAACCCTCAATAATGGTTATTTAACACGAATGTTTCCTATATCGTTTGCTCTATCAGCCCTCCTATTTGTTGCAGAGGTTTTGAATCAAACTGGGTAGATTCTAAACCTCTGTGACAAACTCGGAGAGCTGAATAGAGCAAACGATAAGGACATTTATTGTTAAATATAACCTATGTTTATGACGCTTCGTTTCAAAGTTTTACCGTCGATTGAAGGTACAATTCTACAAAAAACTGTGTGTGTTTGACTGCGTCGAGCAATGTAGTGTCACCCGACGATTTAGTTTATACTCAATATCTAAGTGTTTTGTGGCGTGCGATTTAACATGATGTGTACGATTTAATGTCCTTGCGAAACACGTGGCAATACAATATCTGTGCTAAACAATCATCGTTGATTCAGTTAACAGTGTAGTGCATCGATTACGAATGGATGACTACACTCTTCTAGAGTCAACCGACATGATAATGTGTTACGGTGCGGCGAATGGAAATGAGACGAAGAGCGCAATTTCTTCATGTAACCGCCGGAACGGTTGACAACACAGAATAACCCGCACACACAATGTTGCTCGAGCTTCAATCAGTTCGCGCTTGGGAGATATAATGGGGACCCATCGTACACCCGGTGCATTGGTGGAAGATCTCTGTACAGCGTAATAACGAGGCCATACACTGCGCGTTTGAGCAACGAGGTGCCCAATGAGAGAGGATCGCCAACGTAACGCCGTGACTTAGTCACGAACTGTGGCCCATTTTGAGCCCATTCCAGGGTTCAATCAATCGATCTTGTTGGTTCGGTGCTTCTTGCTCAACAAGCAAAGCAATCCATGGCATACCACTGACAGAAAGTACATATGAGAAAAAATAGGGCCAAACTACTTGCACCCCGTGTGCGATTATGCCGTAGGTTTCTGCAAAGGTGACATTCGATAAGACTTTCTCTCCTTTCTTCTGCACATGTCCTTGTGTACCGATGAAGCGCAGTGCTCACAGTGAATGGCTACTTCAACAGCAGAAAACACTGCCACAATATGGAGAGGACAATCCGCAAGCAGCATGTCAATCAGAGTTCACCAGGGCGAAATTATACGCGTTTCAACCATCTGGGTGTGTAATTCTTCGCAGGGGATTATCCTTTCTGCAACGGTGGTCATCATTCCACATCCTAAAACCCGTTTGATGGACCTGCCGTACCTTGAGCTACTCCCAGATAACACGCTTCCGCAGCTCAATGAACGAACCATAACCAAACCTTGCGACACCGAGCAGAGACAACATGCCTGGTCCAATCATGATGTCGCTCCAAGCGCACTTCAGCCCACAAGTAACGGTGCATCATGATCACGAGTCTACTAATGTGAAAATGACATAGGGAGAGGGAGTGAACCTGTTGCGTGGCCTGTCACAGATCGTCCGTAACCCGGTCACGCCTAGATTATTTTCTTTGGGGGCATGTGGAGAGAGTGCTTTTGGAATGTATTATTAACCCAGTCAACTCACACAGAAGGAACTGATTCAGCGAAAAATATTCACTAGAGACATTTGATCAGTCCTAGACAAGTGAGGCATGTTCGATAAGTCTGACGGTCAATAGACAAACGGTGATATTAAAGAATGTAACAGGTACGGGCAGAACACCTTTGAACACCTCCGTTAATTTTCCCCAATAATGATTTCATAAACTACCGATTGTCTGCTTTAACAACCTCGCGCAAAACACATACGTTGTTTAACAAAAATATCCTTATTGCTACCTCTCTCAACCTCGGAGTACACAGATGTACGCACGCAAACATACATAACGATTAGAATACCCAAAATCTCCGGTTGCGAAGTAACGACACGTCATAAGAATATCGACTGTGGCTATAACCGAGAGGACATCAGTGCCGTAGACTTTGAAACGAAGCGTCACATACAGCGATAGCTTTATTTAACATAAAATGTTCCTTATAACAGCTTTGCCTCTATCCGAGGCAATCCGAGTCATTAAGTCGCAGAGGTTTTGAATCACCTGTATAAAATTATAGTAAATAAAAATATAGAAGTAATAATATATATATTAATAGTTAATATATATATATAATATATATTAATTATCTATGTATATAACTATATATAGTATATATATATATATATATATTATTATCCTATATTATATATAGTATAAAAGATGTCGTAGAATGGGACGAATTAACTCCGGAATCGGCATCGGAATGGGAGGAATCGGCTGTTCAGGAAACGGTAATCGGAATCGGCAAAATGGTACCGATAAATTGAACCGATTCTTTGGTATACAATCTGAAAATTAATTTTTATTTTAAGAGATTAAAAATGAACGGAGATAGGATGACGACAATATTTCGAAGTCTGCATATTGATTTTTAATTTCAGTTTCTATACCTGCATTCTAATGTTATTAAAGAAAACTGGATGAGCGCTGACGCATCTTTCGGAGAGCCTAAGATATTATCAGTATATAAAGATAAGTTGAAATATTTGCCTTGTAGGCTTGTAATAATTGAGCTATTGAATATAAATGCACTATCCTTCGAGTTTCACCTTTTCTCGCATCTCACACAAGCATATAATATAAGTGATTGTCTCAAATGGTATGGAAGAATTCATATTCTTGCTAATTATTATATAAAAGTTGACCATAAGTCCCGTACTATTTTATTTTTGTAAACTTTTTTTTTTTTTGTTTAGGCGAAGATAGTCCCGCTTTTTTCGACCCCGTCCCGCTTTTTTAAAATAGAAAACAATGTCCCGCCTTTTTTTTGAGAGGTCCCGCTTTTTCCAGAGAGATCCCGCTAATTTTTTCTAATTGTAATTTATTAAATAGCTTTGATATAAAATTTTTTTTATTAAAATATAACATATATATATTATATATATATATAAAGTAATATATAAATTATATATTATATATTATATATATAATATATTATATATCTAAATATATATATTAATATATATGATTTTATGTTAATGTTGAAGCTGTAATTGTAAACAATATATTCGTATTTTTTACTATTTAACACCGTTCGAGTGAAGAGCTTAAGGAATTCTTGCGCTTATGGTCGAGATTGTGTATAACAGCTCCTCCTGTAATACAGCCAAGAACAAGATGGCTTTGTTTTAATGCTGATATCGAAATGAGTGGTTGAAACTTTTATTGGATTGAAAGTAAAACTTTGACAGTCAGAAACAAAATGTCCAATGAGGTTTATGAAAATGTTTTTTGAAAAATCCCTTGGGTGAAATTAGGCTTCATTTCCCTTATTCCCAGGAAGCTTCGTTTTCACATAAGTTGTTATGCAAGGATAGAAGGAGACAAATATTTCAGCCGTAGAAGTTTTGCTAGAAATTTTCCAATATGAAAAAAACATTACAGTCGAGAAAAGACCGTGTGTTTTTACCACTTCGGTTCGAGGGCTACTTAGCAAACTTGAAGAAGAATGATAAATTCTTCCTGAGGTAAAGACCCGTACAAGAAAAGTAGTTTGTGGATTTTTACGATACTTGTTTGAAGTACTTTGATCAGTGGTCAGTTAACATTTTTAAAATTTTGATTTAATGGATTAGATTTCGTCTAATATAAAAATATGTGAGGAATGTGAAAAAAAACCATGAAATTTTGCCGTCAGAAAAAGAAACATTTTTGACCGCGAAGAATGATCAGATTTGTTTGATGAGTTTACGTGATCGGCCAAATATACGGCCGAGAAAGTAGACGAATGAGATGTTTCGGAATCTAATAACAGACAAACGGTGAGTGGAAGTATTTACTTTCCTTAAGAATCGTAAATTTCCAAACATTTTTGTCGGCATTAGTTCTCATATATCTTTTGAGTCTTCCCTGGAGAACAAAATCCCTCCACAGACAGTGCGTTTTCTCAAATGTAAATAGAGATCTGGACTTCTGAAAAAACCTAACTCAAACCTCAAAATCTGAAAGGAATTCCTTACTACCAAAAAAACTTTTGATCAGACATGTGTGGAGTTCCTACAATTTAATTAAATCGTCTCAAGAACTGCTGAAGAAAACATTTAGCGAAAAATACTGTAACTGAAGGTAAATAAATATATAATATAATAGTAATGTATCAACTATTATATATATATAATATAGAAGTTTATAGATAATTATATAGTATAATATATATAATATAATATTATATATGATGATATATAGTATATATATATAATATAATTATTATATAGTATATATAATCATTATATAAATGTGTGTCCCGATTTTAACTTACAAAAATAATGGTCACATTAAGCAATAAAAATCATGTTATAGAGTAACGGATAACGCACATAATATGCTGCAGGAGTTGACACAAGCAGGAATTCCAGGAAAATATAACCCTTGCTTTTTAACTCTTTGACCCTAGTTCTCAATTATGCCATATTTTTTGAACCAGAACCGAGACCGTGAAACAACAATATATCCCATATGCAAACACAATCGTAGGTCACTTTTAAAATCACCTCGCCTGCAAGGTTTATTGCCAAGATGACACGAAAATCAAACTAGATTTAAATGCCAAACAATGATATTATGCAGGATGTAGAGAACCAGAAGTATAGCCAGTAAATCATATGCCTTTACCAAAAATTTTAAACAAAAGACTGCTCTCATTTCATATTGCAGTGATACATTCAAACCTGCATGCATTAGAAACAAGGAAAGTTCTTAGAAAATTGCTTAAAAATATCTTAAAAATTTTGTTGATTGTACAAATTTATTCAGCCACAAGGAATCAATGGCATCGGCAATAATCACAAATATTAAAGTGATATGCAGTTTTTTTTTGAAAAGAGTCCAGAAAAAAAGGACTATTTGAAGGACTTGGGGTCTACAGTATCAGCATGAGGAAAAATTCAGTAACAAATAGATTCAGCATTATAATTTTAACTGATAAAATATTGTGCTTGCTACCTATCTTGATACCCGCTTTAAAAACTACATTCTTGAGGAAGAAATATAACAATAAAAAAGTGAAAGATATCTTAAGCAATGGATGTACGGAAGATATAGTGTTATACATAAGGAGAATAGGAAAGATCAGTTTCCACTACTGTTAGAATCTAATCTTCAGATTCTTCTCATTTATCAGCAGAATAGGGCGAACAAAGTGACACCGAAACTGAAGATAATAGTTTTGAAAGTTATTTTTGCAAGCTGTTTTTCGGAATTTAAGGAGAAAAGACTTTAAAAACAGCAAAGAACTCATTCCTAAGGAGAAAAGACACATATAAATTTGAAAAAAATGAAGAATGTTATAAAGTAATTGAAATCAACCAATAAAAACTATAAAACAATCTAAAAATATTCTGAAAAGGTCCTTACAATGTGTGGTCATCAAACTTAGAAGGTCACCCCTTTCAGCATTGGGTTCCTTGCTAGAATAATTTAAGCTCAGCCCCCCTTTTCCGTGGAAAGAGAAAGACTCTTCAGAATGGAGGATCAATTAATTCTCCTAAAAAAAATCGGATGACTCAGAAACGGGAGAAATGGTAATGTTTTTGCACTAAACCATTAAGAGTCAATAGCTTTGACTACAATAATAAATAAAATTTTTTCTTCATAAGTAAAAATAGCTATTTAGTAAATTAAAAGGGAAGGAATTTTTTTAAAACAAACAATGAACACACGACTCTTTATTTATCATTTATTGCAAGATTTTTTAAATATTGCTATTATTTATATCAAGTGGTTGTAATAATATAAAGGTGTTCAAAGTGTCGGTGCGGTTGTAATAATATAAAGGGAGCTGTATGCAGTGCAGTGAGGTGAGTGTATGAAAGGTCTTTAAAATATCTAACACTCTAAATTATGATATAGCTAAATTTAGGCAAATATAATCATATTTAGTAAATATTTATATATATATTATACCTATAATAATGCATAGTATATATAATAATATATATATAAATAGATAGTTTAATATATATCATATATATAATATATTATATATATATATATATATATATATATAATACAATATATACTTTATTACTATCATATAATATAATATATAAGATATATATCATATACTATATTACTACATAGCGTGTATAATTTTTTGTTTCTGGGTATATACAATACAATATATAGTATATATATACTATATACTTATATACTATATATGGTTAAAATAGTAAAACATGAGTTATATATATATAAAGAATTGGAATCGAATTCGGATCGGAACTCGTGCACATTTTGACTGGTCATCCGCCTCGGAATCGACATCGGCCTTGGAAAATTGTGGAATCGTCCCCAATCACTAATATATATATATATATTATCCTATATATAATATTAATATATATTTTATAAATCATAATATATATTATATATTATATATATACTAATTATAAATATAATATGATACATAATATAAAATATACTATATAATAATATATATATATATGTTATATACTACTATATCCATAGTTATCTATTACTATTATCACTATATTATATGAATAAATTATAATATATATAATCAGTATAAAAATTAAGTTTCTTTCTGACCTTAGCGATTTATATATCGAAATATATATCGATACCAATATCTTAATGCAATCGATATATATAATATAATTATACCTTATAATTCAGATATATATTGTATATATATATATAATAATATATATATATATACATTATAATATATATCTATACTATATATAGTAATATATAAATATTATAGTATATACAATTATAAATATATAATATATATATATTTATGATAAATCGCCTCTAAGAGCCACAATACCAATCTCAAAAACTACAACAGCTAAACCGGGAAAAGGAATACATTGCTGGAATGCTGGTACAATTTTAGTAAGGAAAATGGAAAAAAAAAACTTATTGTTAAACAATTATAGGTAATACTGCGGTAGAAGTCACCTAATTTAGAGACTTTTATATGTTACTCGTTAAAATACGTAAGATTTACTAGTAAATTTTTGTTTTTTTTTTTCTATTAACTAAAGAATACTACCACAGGGTAGAACCGCACAGAATGGCAGGACGTCGGCAGTCTCTGCGGTCCTTACCGGGGAACTACGGGTTGGACCTATTTCCCCCTCTCCCGAGGAAGGGGGTTTTCCCCCTCCCGGAATAAAACCCCCCCTCTTTGGTATTTGGGTGGCTCGCGGGGGTTCCTCCGCCCCTCCCCTACGGGGTAATGGAAAACGGCGTCCCCTGTGTTCCGGGTTCCGTCGGAATCGAGCCCCTAGAATTGCGCGTAATAACCTTTACACTTAAAATAATATATATACTAATGTCCTCCCGCCGGCTCGAGCTCCCCCCCCCCCAAAAAAGCCAAATTTTTATGTTTTTTTTATTTTTAATTCTATATTGTTTACATTTGCCTAACCAAATTTTACAAGGATTCCAAAAAAGTATTCCTTTTCCTGTAGAGGTTGTGGTTCTTGTGATATGGATTGTGGCTCTTCTAAAGGCTGGCCATTATATAATATATACCCATATAAATATAATATATATACTTTTTTAGTATAAATATATATATATAATTATATATATAATATATATAATATATTATATAATAATATACCAATACATATAGTAATATATATATATATATATATAATATATATGATACTATAATATATAAACATTAAACCAATTAAATTAATCCAATCTAATATAATGTTGTTCACTGACATCTAACATGGTTACTACCGCTTGAAACTGTTTTCGTTATGTTAAAAAGAAATGAGCATAATTAAAAGGCACAGTTGTAAATAAACTCTAATATTTGAAAAAAAAAATATTGGGAGAAACAGTATACTTCGATCGACCCACAATGTTTACTAGTACAATAAAATTTAAACATTTTCTCCTCCTTGAGAAATTTTAAATCTTTTTGTGGACACTTTCTTGCATAACCTTTTTATTATATTAACTAATCAGCATTAAAAACACGATATAATCACTCATCACAAATTTAGAATAAAATCCTTCAATATTCAATAAATTTTAGAAAAGTTAGGAAACAAAAAAACGCAACCATCATCTAAACACAGTTAAAAACAATTTATGAACCTTCAATAATTTCATATAATACAGTATAAATTTGAAAGGTTCCAATAATACTTAATGAATAAAAAGCCATCTTTATATATTTATATTATATAATATAAATATATAATATATATATATTAATATATATATAATATATATATATATATATATATATATATTAATATATATATATATTCTATGAATAATAATTAAGTTCTCGGTATCTTTGGTATAATCGATACACATATATCGAAAATCGTTTTAAAAACTAAAAATATCGAAATTTCATGAAAGAAACTTAAGTATAAAAACAACATATAGGTATAAATATATATATATATATATAGATATGAGTATATATATATATATATATATAATATATATATATAATATATAATATACTATATAATATATATAATATTTTATATATATATATATATTTATATATACTAGTTATATATATATATTAAGTATATATAATAATAACTATATATTATGTATATGAATATATATATATTAATTTTGCCATATAAGAATAGTGTGTCCTTTAGGTAAATTTAAATTAGAAACATTAGTGTTCTTGAAAAAATTAACGGGTTAAAAGCAGGGTAAAATTAACGAGCAATTAAATAAACCGTTATGAACTTTTAAGGTCAATTTTAAATTTTATTCGCTTACTGAATTCCTAAGCTCTTTAAGCAACTAATTATAAATTTAGTCAATTTACCTAGAAAATATTGGAAACAGGAGGCACGGTTTTTTCATTATTCCGTTGAGGGTGCCAAAGATACCATTTTGCGGTTTGTATTGGAACATATGTAGTCTCATATAAATGGTCTGCAAACAGACCCTGAATAATCAGAATAAGCAAGCAATCCATTTGTTGTCTCTTGATCCACTGCCGGCACAGAAAAGTAACGAAATTTAACGATGCTACAATGTGACCACAAGGAAGGCTTTACGCAGTATAATATTTTTTCTCCATTGTATATATATATATATAATATAATATAATATAACTAATAAATATATATTAATATATATATATATATATATGGATACGTATATTATAATACACTATATACTTATATATATATTATCTATACTTATTTCTTGACTTATATTTCTAACATTATATATACATCTATATATGTATATAATATGTAGTATATATAGTATATATATATATATATATATATATAACTGTAGTATATCATTATGATATATATATAATATATATATAGAGTATATACATTAGATATATCAATAGTATAGATATAGTAATATAATATATATATCTACATATATATATAATTTTTTTTAGTTAATGTACAGGAAAAATAAAGTGGGCCCACAACAGGTAAGCGGCCACACTGGGTGACCATAATCCAACTCCATGGGGGGTCCTGCCTTATACAATATTTTACAATGTCCAAAACAATAATTCCGGCAAAAAATAGAAATAAAAAATAAAAATAAAATATGAAAAAATATATATCCTTACAATAAAAATAGTCCTAATATTAAATATCTGAAAAATGAAATATTATAAAAGAATTTTCATTCTCATCTCTCATTTTAAATCGGTAGAGTTTGCCTGTTAAAGTGGAAGATTCAAATAAAATATGGGATAATCTTTTAGAAGGTGTTAGGACCATAAATGTAGGAAAATGACGACTGTGAATAGGGTCCAGTTGGGGACAAATCAATCAACGATGATTATGGTGAACAGATTGCGGGGTAATGGCGACGGCAAAATTTGCCAGATGTTGAGAGGTATCTCTTGAACATCTTGGTGGCCATGAGCGAGATTGGTGTAGGCCAATTCGGAGCGCCATGCAAGTCTCCCTGAGTGTAAGCGCTTTCGTCCTGTGGAGTAAGACCTTTCACCACACTAGCTCGTACCTATTATATTTCTAAGTTTCGCCTCGCACTGATCACTCGTACCAGCACTCTTGCCAATGAGACCGAAAGCCCTTGTCGGAGAGCAGAATGTAAATCAGTTGATGGGTAGGCGGCATTCTCTGAATGGGCATCCGGGGAGGTGCCTGAAACACGCTCCGACAAAGAAAAGGCGAGCCATTTTGGCTTCTCTATCGGCGATATTCATGCCAGTTTCCCTACATCGAGAAGGGGTCCAACTAGTATGATTGTGTTGTCTTAATTGAGTGGAGCAATCAAAGAATATTTTTGTTCAGCGGAGTACCATTGTGTTTCTAGAAAAGCGGTTTTAAGAGCACGGCTGGAGCGCGCGAGCGAGATTCTGAATAGATGGCATACAGAGAGTAGATTCTCGGTAGTGAACAGCAAATTCGAGACACGGGAAACATTATGGCATCTAATTCTGCCAGTAAAAACTCTGAAGCATGAGAGGGGAGAGTAATGGGAGAGGTTGCGGTCAGGAACTGAACAGCAAAGCCGCAACCCACTCTCTCCCTGTTTACGAGCCGTTCAGTAACACACTGGGGTAAAATCACCGTGAACCCTGCGGAATGAACGGCAGTAAGATCCTAAACATGGGCATGCAGGGTTTGCTAGACTTTGGAGAGAGATGTCGAGAGAATGAGAGGCAAATAGTGGGGAGCAGGGATAACCAGGTGTATACTTTTCGTCATAAGAGAAAGGCGCACCTTTTGCATAGTGATGTTGAAGAAAATTTAGGATATTTATGGTGTTTTTTAGAATGGCCAGCTAATTTAGGATGATGAGTGTATCTCTCGCAGAATCGGGTATTAAGCAGACGGTATTGGGTTATGGAAAGCGAAGATAACTTGTGAAAAATGATGTATTCCTGAGGAGAGAAGTTGGCAACAAAATTGGATTCAATTTCAGGCTCACCCGGGAGACGATCGGAAGGTTCTAGTGGAGATACGGATCTCCCTCGTTTTGGATGGAATCTAACAGGTGTAGTAGGTTGGGGCCCAGGCCTGACCCATATACTACCACAGTCCATAGTTCAGCTTCGATCGGATTAGGGCGATGTAGAGACGTAAACGGGACTTGCGATTAGCATCCCAAGATTTTGAGGTGAGATGACGTAATAGGTCAAGCGATGAGACAAGTAGTTTTCAGAAGTTTAAAATGCGGGGTGTATGCTAAGTTGGTCATCAAGAATGGAGTAATAGAAATTTTGAACCATGTGAAGTGTACCGGACTGGGGCGAACTATATAAGACATAGTTGCGCTGGGAGATAGTCGCAGTTCTCGATTACCTTCTTTTCTTTAAAGAAAGTATGTGAGATTTGGTGGGTGAGAAATGGAAGCCATGGGAGTTATCCCATTTTAAAACATTTTCAAGAATAATTATCAGTGCAACATCCCGAGTACCTAAATATTCAGGCGAACGTGAAGATCCTAGGCTCTAAGTGAATATATTCCTATAAATATTCTAAACTTGCAATATAGGAAAATAGAAAATTATTCCTATATTTGAGAAAAATCAATTCTTCTAAGAATACATCACGTTAACTGACGAATAATCAGATATTGTCGTACTTGCATTCTTCATTCACTATTAAATGATATATATATATATATAGTTATTATACTAGTACTATATATATATATATATAACTTATATAATAATTAATATATAGTATATATATATATATCTAAATATATATATATTACTATATAATGTATATATATTATATATGTCTATCTAATGAGCAGTTGACTCCAGGAGCGAAAATCATAATTAATGTATCGTTATTACGTAATAATCTTTACGGATAAGAATAACATTAAATTTTGGGGTGAACCTAACTCTTAATCCTAACAGTTAACTAAAACTAACCTAATCCTAAAAACCTAACCTAACCTAGATACCTAAAACCTAACCTAAAATTAACCTAACCTAATATTTAACGGAGTCAACTGCTTATAAGTAACAGTCCATATATATAATATATATATTATGAAATACTAATGAATATATATTATATAATTATATATAATATATATAATTATATAATATATATATAAGTATATATACTATATAATATATATATGTATAATATTAGATAGTATTTATTTTAGTACCAAGACATCTATATGATGATAAATTTCATCAATTATAATTATAAAATTGTAATTATAAATTATTTTAATTACTATTGATATTTTATTTTATTATTATAATTATACATCCTTATCTGCTACATAATTACTATTATATTATTAATTTTGTATTAATACCCATTTTTATTCATCATTCCATTTTTATTATAATTTTTATTATTATTATTAATTAATAACTCGTTGATTTTCCTTGTTCTTGTTGTACTTCCATCAATATTCTGTGTTCTTCTTCTTCCTTCTCTCTTATTGCAGAATCATACTTCTTCTTCTTCTTCTTCTTCTGTACTTCTTCTTCTTCTTCTTCATTATTTAATTATTATTATTATTATTATTATTAATTATTTTATTAATTATTATTATTATTTAATTTGATTACTATTATTTATTCTATTCTTATTAAAATTATTATTATTATATTATTATTATTAAAATATTATTATTAAAATTATTAATAATATTATTATTATATTATTAATTAATTCTTAGAGAGGCGATTTTGAATTACAACTTATTTATTTTATTATTATTTTATACAATTATTATTCATTTATATTTATTATATTATTTATTATTATTTATTATTATTATTATTTATTATTATTATTATTATTATTATTATTATTATTATATTATTATTCTCCAGTGCAAAAATAGGGCACGACCTGAATGATCTGGGGCTTTCCGGCAGAGTACCATGAAAGAAATTATCTATAGGGTTCTCTTTACTTATATAACGATCTGAAACGTTCAAATTTTCGAACACTTGCACAAAAAGTAAGTTATTTTGGACAAGGCTAATATCATATAAAAGTGTTAAATTTAAAAGAAAGAAAGAATTTGATTAATTCTTTTAAATGGTCAGGAATCAAGATTATTTAAATAAAATTTAACTTAAATATAAGAAGAAGTTTTTGGAAAAATATCACCATCTTCTCATATTGCAAATCACAAGTGGATAGCAAATTAGGGAAGTGTCAAGCGATGTCGGAAGATAAAAATTAATTATTATACGAAGATGTAAATACGTTTCGTAAGAAGAGAGACTTACTAAACACAAAAGCTCTTCTCTCGTCTTTTAGTGAAAATATTCCGGATGCCATCACTATTCTTAAACAACATTTTGTTTTATTTTAATTTTATCGCCCTCGAATATTGTAATGGGAGTTTGGGTAAAATTAAAGTTGAGTTCGGGCTAACGAGAGAGATAATAATCTTTACTCTAGCGAGTGAGATCACACTGAGTCACAGAGTAGAAACGCTTTCGACTAACTCCTTCGAAACTCGGAGATATAGTGAGTAACACATAAACAATACAGACAATATTGTTTATGTAATTAACTGAATGCAAGATTATATTGATAGCAAAACGTTCTTTCTTTCCGAACAAATTCACCTCCCGGGAAAAAGAACACGTAGTATGTCCTGGGAGTTTCTTTTACGAGAAACTATCTAAATATATGTGTTTGAATCTCCTTATCAAGCCCTGAGTGCCATTCCTCCAAAAAGAAGAAGGAATCCCTTAACTTAAATGGTCGCATATTCTGGTGCAAGATGATGATATAATTGCTTAAATTTCCTGTATATATTTTAACATAATAAATTAATCGCATGATGAGGGAGATGAAAGGTTTGAAAATACACATATATTTTAACTTGTTAAATATTGAATTAAGTGCAGGAATGTCCTCCTTCATTATCAAATCACAAACGACCATAAAAGGTTAACCCGCTAACGAAAATAGAATATTTCTAATAAATATTTTAATTTTTCCCAACACGCTGTTGAGTTGGCATACTAAAATTAAAATCACGTGAATTGCGTTTACCATACGCAGCATTATCATGAAAACATGCCCGCCATACAGACCCCGAAAAATCCACTGAGATAAATTCACGTCTTTAAGGAGGAGACACCGAGAGCCTCACAGAACCGCCGAACTTTTGAAAGCAAAATCCCAGTAAATTTTCATATTTTTTTTCAATCTTAAATTAGTAAGACCTAATTCTCCTGCTGCACATCATACGGTGGATTAATTTTGTGAAATTATCCAACACTGTGTTTTTAGATACAAAAATTTTTTAGAGAGAGAGTTGTAGACTAAAGAAATTGCAATTATATGTCAGACATTCAATTCCAGGTTCAGGCTCAAAAGGTGTTTTATTTATTTAATTTATAACTTATAATTTATTATTATTATTAAATTATTATTCTTATTTATTATTATTATTAATTTATTATTATTATTATTATTATTATTATTTATTATTATTAATATTTATTATTATTTATTATTATCTAATTATTATTTATTATGTATTATTATTATTATTATTTTTATTATTATTATACTTATTATATATTATTAATATTATTATATTTTAATTATATTATTATTATTATTATTTATTCTATTATTTTTGATTATTATTTTAATTATTATTTATTATTCATTATTATTCATATTATTATCATTATTATTTATTACTTGACTACATAGAAAATCCTAATTTATTTTTTATCTTCCGCAACCTCCAACGCCAGCGTCGCGGCCTATTACCCAGTTCAAATAAATGACAGCCGGACGCTCGGAGCCGGAGTCGAAGCCGGAGCCGGATCCTTTAATAAAGATATTATTTTCAAGAAATATTTTGACAAGAAAATATTTTTTTTTGGGTGAGATGAGCTTATTGCCAGAAAAAAAGAAGGTATGATAATATTTCAAATAGTGCAGAAACCTTGGTCGGAGGCGAGCCGGATCGCTGGATATAAATAGTTTTGTTTCGTATAATTTTACTGTATAAAAAATATCTCAAATGATAATTCTTAGACCCCGTTCGATGAAACAGATTTTTATGGCTGGCAGACACTTAGTAAGAGATTGGAGCCGGGAGTCGGAGCACGGAGCCGAGCTGCAATCCTGGGGGATGAAATTTTTTCAAGATATAGGTGTTTTTAAGAGATGAAAGGGGTTTATTATCCAGACAGACGGTGCGTGAACAATTTTTCAAATAAGTGCAGAAACCTTAGTCGGAGCCCGAGCGCGGAGCGGGAGCCGGATCCTGGGTATATAAAATTTTTTTCAAAAAATACTTCCATTGTACGGTGAAAAAGATTATTGCTTGAAACGTTCCCTGAAGAATTTTAACTGGCGCAGAAACCTTAGTCGGGTAAGTTCGGAACCGGAAGAAGAGCCGTTTCACTGTGATTATAAAGTTTTTATTCAATGATTTTTTTTTGTAGATGAAAATTTTTTTTTTGGCAGAACCGTACTTGAGCAATTTTCAAATGACGTGCAGGAAACCTTTGTCGGAACCGACAGTTGGCAACCTGAGCCGGCGAGACGCGGATCCTTAGATGACGGAGCCAGGAGCGCCTGAGCCAGAACCAGGAGCGCTACGGAGCAGTCGGAGTCGGAGCCGGAATCTGAATAAAAAATTATTAGAGTTTTCCGTGTGAGGTGGTTAAATGGATTTTTTTTATCCCAAACTGGAACTATGAGAGTGATTTTGAAAAAATTATATATATAATATATATATAATTAATATATATATATACTAAAAATATATACTAATATATATAGTATATAGTATATATATATATATATATACTGCCGTATATATTATATATATAATATAATAATATATTATACTATATATATATATATATCAAATATATCAAACAATAAATATTTTTAACTGTCTAAGAAAAAGTAATAAATTTCCTAATTCATATCCAAAATAAAAAAACTGCCCTTATTTAACAAGTAAAAGTTAAACAAACAGAATATGAATTCCGTTTCTTTTTTCTTAAATTTGATACAAAGATAGTGATCATACATTTCAACAAGAGTAACTTTTCATTTAATGTTTTTATATAAGTGCAAGTGGTGTCAGCCATGCTGATTTCAATATATATATATATAATAGTAGTATATATATATTCATATATAATATATATATAATAATATATAAATATATATTATATATATAATATATATATAAGTATATAATATTAAAATAATACTCTTTTGCTCTCTGCATAGGTCAAACCTGCTACGTACAATATATGTTTAAATTTAAAGAAACAATAAAAAATTAGCAAAAAATGTGTCTAGCGAATTTTATTAAGCTAAACATCACAACGAGTAATTTGGTGCAAAAGCGTTGGATATATCTTTAAAAATTAACAGATTTTGTGAAGAATTTCATTATAAGAGTTCAATATTGGCTTGATAAATGAGATTTCTCGAAATAGTGTTCTTCAACCAAAATGCGTGTGACTTTGGCTTTAAAAATTGTATTTTAATATGGTTTTAAAACGTTATGACCGGCTATGGTCAACAAATAAACAGAATTCTACAAAATATAATATATATATATAGTATATATATATATATATATATATATTATATATCTATACTATATAGTATATATAATATATAATTATATATATATAGATATATATATGTTATCCTCTTATATATATATATATATATATATATCTTATTTAAATATGTATATGATCACGTAGGTAACATAAAAATATTTACCATATTTCCATTACAATACCTTAATACTATTATATACTACTATAGTATATTTGATCTTATAGTATATAATTATATAGTATATATATATACAAGAATAACCATATATCATATTTACTTTCAGAAATTATAACACATGTTTTATTCGTTGTTTGCAGAACTTTTTAAGAGAAATCATCTTTTGATGAGTCATTTTATCCTTATTTTCCTAAAAACAGGTGCATACTGATTGGTATACTTGAATATTTGTTAATGATAGTAATCCCATAACGTAATATACCGGCAGTTTCATTAAAAAAAATTTCATTCACCTATTGGAAATCTGATTATTTATTTTAATCATACCCTCAACCGGGTCCCTTTAGCCGTGGAACGTACACGAAAGGTGGGCAGTCCCGCTTTTACAAACTTACGGTAATTTACGAACCATTTCATTTACTCATAACTCGATTTTATCCGAGTACCTGATCGTGTCGAGTGTTAGGTGCAACCATGGTTAGGGAAAATCTCTGTTTAATGGTGAAGCTGGGATCAGCCTTCTCCCACCAATAAATTTCCAAAGTCTTCTTAATATATCCGTAATTAAGAAAATTTTATTTCTTTCATTTATGTTCAAAATCATCCGAATAACGAACATTCGTTAAAAATAACTCATCCACCATTGCGGTATTTGACTATTCGTCTTAAAAAAGTTTGCTGAAAAGTTTGGAGAACACCGAATGTGTGTAAGCCGCCTTATACCCAAAGCTAGTAAGACGACAACATACTTTTAAATCTTTAGGCGCCTTTACGTCCCTTTAGATATTGACCAGATTAGTTAAGTATGAAGCTTGATTTATCAATTTTCATTTGCCACATTAAGCTAGGTTAGGATAGGTTATGTGAGTTAGGTGGTTAGGCTAAGGTTAGGTTAGGTTAGGTTAGGTTAGGATAGCAGGAAAATAATATAAAAAGGTTAATATAGCTTTGTTTATAATTTTTCGACAAAAAATTATTTAAAATATAATTTGAAGAAAAGAGAAAAAAAAATCCTTTAAAACTTATTTTTGACAAAAATATCGATGGGAATATGAAATAGAAAAGGTCCTTTATTATTATTATTATTATTATTATTATTATTATTATTATTATTATTATTATTATTATTATTATTTGTGTATGTGTGTAATTTTTTTTATTATTATTATTATTATTATTATTTTTTTTTTTTTTATTTTTTATATATATATATATATATATATATATATATATATATATATATATATATATATATATATATATATATATATATATATATATATATATATATATATATATATATATATATATATATATATATATATATATATATATATATATATATATATATATATATATATAATAATAATATATATATATATATATATATATATATATATATATATTAAAACTCAAATATATACAGGGTACTTTGACCTAATTCTATACATTTTTCTATACATTCTTCTTCTATATGAGAAGGCTAAGTGCGCCATCCGAATGACGAATGATAGAAGACGGAAATGTCGTCGAGTTGGAACCCCTTTGTATTCCACTGCCTAATCGTCTATCTCTTTCGCGTTTCACTGTCACAGTAGTCATCTCTATCGTAATTTTGACCTTGCACAGGTATAGTGCTTTTAGACAAATCTAGAAGAAACCATGACGGCTTTTTCCGAAGCACGGATTTCATTCTTCATTAATTTCCGTAACATTCGAGACCAATATTCTTTTTCTCAAATTTGCAATAACATCAACTCTCTCTCTCTCTCTCTCTCTCTCTCTCTCTCTCTCTCTCTCTCTCTCTCTCTCTCTCTCTCTCTCTCTCTCTCTCTCTCTCTCTCTCTCTCTCTCTCTCTCTCATCTACGGCTAAATACGTCTGTTCTGTCTTTTTTTTACCTAAATATATTTACTGACTATCTTAAATTCTTCGCCTATGTTTATATACTTCAAAATGCAACACAATCTGTTGCCTAATCATTCCCATTTGATTATTATATTTAAGATTTCAATGTTTACAACCGCTAACGGCTTTCTTCTAGTTTTGATGATATTCTAGCAGCTGGTAAATGTTCCTTCCAATTCTTTATCCATAACTTGAGAAGTTAGGGCAGTTTCCTACTCGGATCCTTGATCGACATGGATAAAGCCTACGTACTAAATCTTAACATTTTCTTAATTTACAACTTTCGTTTTATACTATAAGTTCCTCCTCCTCTGAAACTCCCTATCAATTTCAACCTCTCCTTCGTGCTGAAAGGTTGCGATTGTTCAACTTGTGCTATAAAAGGGAAACCCATTTCCAAATGTTATAATCTCTTTTTCTTTGAAAGTTTTCAAATCTATCCTCAACGGAAATATTCGGAAGCATCTGATCTCAGATTGAGAGCATGACTTACGAAAGGAATGATAAATGTCCCTTCTTTTTGACTCTTCGTCCTTTGATCTTTTGTATTTCAAAGAATCTTCCATAAAGTCTGACAAAGAATTAAGATTTTTGTATTCCCAAACACCTTTCTTTCGGTATCTGCCCATCTCTCTGCAACCTTTACCAGATTTCCTTTCATGTCACAGTAACTTCTACTGTTGATTGCTCTATAAATCAATTAATAATTGTCTTCCTCAAGATTTATTCTATCCACAGTTATCATTCTTGAATGGTCATTATTAATAACCTCTTCTTATCTGCCACTTTTTCATCTATCCATTTTCTTTCCAAAAATTTTAAGGACTTCATTGATCATTTTCTTTAGAAATAAATGATGCTAAGTGGAAGATCTTGGGGCCACTTAAACTCTGGTCTTTTTAATATATCTAACAGGGGCGGAGAAATGTGTTGTTTTATGTCTCAAAAACGTAATTCTTTTATATATCTACTCGATGTAATTTTCCACTGAAGCATATTCGATAAAAACTCTAACTCAAAACTCTAACTCAAAACTCTTTCCAGTTTTTTTTATAACAGTGTTCGGGTGTCATTCACATTTGTATGGACATCGTATCACATATCTGGATTAATTTCCTCTAGAGATTTTCGTTTCATCAACTCTCTCTCTCTCTCTCTCTCTCTCTCTCTCTCTCTCTCTCTCTCTCTCTCTCTCTCTCTCTCTCTCTCTCTCTCTCTCTCTCTCTCATTGGCTTTCCCTCTCTCTTACTCTCTCTCTCTCTCTCTCTCTCTCTCTCTCTCTCTCTCTCTCTCTCTCTCTCTCTCTCTCTCTCTCTCTCTCTCTCTCTCTCTCTCTCTCTCTCTCTCTCTCTCTCTCTCTCTCTCTCTCTCTCTCTCTCTCTCTCTCTCCGTCATGCTGTTAACATCACTCTCCTTATAGTCTTACTATTTCAATGGACACTACTTCTTAAACTCTCAGGTGGTATACTGCATTCTTCCTTCAAGGTGAGTTCGTATGTACCGTCTTTACCAAAGGTCTCATCCTTATTATGTTCAGTTCACTAACCCCAAACTTGACATCTATACTCATTCTTTCACGATCTGTGTTTTGGCACATCAAATTTAGAAGTGAATCTGGTTGTTCTCAACTCTGGCTGGCTTCATGTAGGTCTTTGTTAGACCAGTAACAGGGATGGCACGAAAAAAATCAAATGATTTAAATCAACTGATTTTTTACTTGATTTTTTTTTTTTGCTTTTTTAATAAAAAAATCATGTTTTTTTTTTTTACTTGACTGCTTTTTTTTGTTGTTTTTTTATAAAAAAAATCATGTTTTTTTTTATTTATTTTTATTTTATTTTTATTTTTTAATCAATTTTTTCCCCTAAATTACTAATTAATCCTTATTATCACCTAATTAATGATAAGTATATTTCATCTATATAATAAGTAAATTCATAACTGTGGTTTCAAATCATATTTAATAAAGAAATAAATAAAATTAGACCACTCAGAAATTATACAGTATATATAATTCAAATAACTTAATTAAACTAAATAATAATTATATTCACTAAACTTATTATTAATTAGGTAATAATTAGGATTTATTTATTAATTTTATAAAAAATAATAGTTAAAAAGCAATTTGTACTAAAAAAATCAAAAAAATCAAAAATTAAAAAATTAAAAATCAAAAAGAAGAAAAATTGATTTTTTTCTAAAAAAAAATTAAAAAATTCACCAACCCTGATCAGTAATTCGTAATTCAATTTTTAATTTATTTAAATCCAAACCAAACATTCACCTTGCCCTCGGGATCATCAAGAATTTTACAATAATTTTTGCATGAAGCCATTAACTAAATAAATAAACAAAAATAGAAAATATTTTTTATTACTATTTGCATATCAAGAATTTTTATTAGTTATAAAAGTTATTAAAAACACAAGCACATTTGCGAATAATTAGCTTTGTGGTTATTTTTAGATGCTTTTGATAGAACGCATCTCTGTCCAAACAGCTTTCTGTTTATGGCTTTCAATTTAACTGTATCTCTTTCTCTCATACAATTGCACTTAGTAATCCTTAACTATTTTTAGACTTTTTTGACAACACCAGAATCATTTTATATGAACGTTCCATTGAACTGTATCTCTTTCTTTCAAAGTTACACTTATTTTCAGGGTTGGAGATTTTTTTTTTTTATTTTTTTTAGAAGAAAATCAGTTTTTGATTTTTTTTTTTATTTTTGTGATTTTTTGATTTTTTTATTATTTTGATTTTTTTTAGGCACTAATTGCTTTTTTAATTATTATTTTTAAAAAATTAGTAAATAATCCTAATTATCACCTAATTAATAAAAAGTTTAGTAAATATAATTATTATTTAGTTTGTTATTTAAATTATAAATACACTGTATAATATCTGAGTGCTCTAATTTTATTTATTTATTTATTAAAAATGATTTGAAACTATACATTGATGAATTTACTTATTATATAGATGAAATATACTTATCATTAACCAGGTGATAACTAGAAATAATTATTAATTTAGGAAAAAAAAATTTGCCTAAAAAAAAAAAAAAAAAAAAAAAAAAAAAAAAAAAAAAATAAAAAAATCATCATTTTTATATAAAAAAAAAAAATCACTTAAAAAATCAGTTGATTTAAATTATTTGATTTTTTTCGTGCCAACCCTGCTTATTTTCCTTATTTTTAGATCAAGCTTTTGACACAGTACTACAATTATCTATAAAGGTAAAGGTTGTATTATTAATAATAATACATGGTCGTGATATAGCCTTAACATCGGCACCACTTAATTCCCATTTGTAGCAAAGTGCACCACAAATGTACTCATTAACGTCTGAGTGCGACGAAGCTAGAGTTAATAAAGAATAGCTCACATTCTCTCACTCCAACCCAGTCTCGAACCTGGGTCCCCTCGCTTGCTAGGCGAGTGCTCTACCACGGAGCTAGGTGAACATTACATTTAACAACATTTGACCCATTTGGAATAAAAAACACAATTGTACTTCCATTAAAGAGTTGTCCTTAACTGTAAATCTTTTTCTTATACACTTACACTTATCTTCTATTTCTACTATTTTTTATACTACACCCCAATAATCTTTATGAATATTGTATTTAATTGTGTATCTTTCTTTCATAACTTCACTTACTTCTCTCTTAATTATATAGTTTTTTAACCAAACAAACACCACAATCAATCGGTACAGCTACGGAGTCGCATGGCCAGGGCCCGGGTTCGATTCCTAGCCCGGATCCTAGGTAGAAATTATCTAGAGAAGTTCCCCTCCTAGAATAGGGGGGCTATGCCCATGAGGTGTGAACTTATTATATATATATATATATATATA
>JABUQX010136965.1:7500-26317 GCA_015478945.1 Trachelipus rathkii
TGAGATATAGAGTAAATTCATCGAGGAGAAGTCAAAAGTAGTAGCAAATAACCACGGTCGGTAAGGAAAAAACTTCGGCAATTTTTTCACAAACTTGCAAGAAACCCTACATTTTATGCAAATTTTTAATGAGTGATTTACCTTTTAGATAGTTTTTGCGTATAAATGATTTATATAAATAAAGATATATTATATATATATATATATAATAATATATATATATATATAGTATATATATATATATATATATATATATAATATATATACTATATAATATAATTATTATATATTATATATATATATATATTAGTATATATTATTTTATATAATATATATATATATAATTAATATTATATTATTATATATATATATTAAGGTTGTTGCGGTAAACCCAATAGTGCTAATATCGTGTATAACGACCGCGTTGCATGTTTTAAGTGACCGCGTTAAAGATAGTTCGTTCCACTTTAGTGATTAATTTTAAGTAGTAAGGATGGCAGATGGACTAAATCTAGACCAAAGGGAGAATGGAAATGCAAATGAGGAGTCAGAGAGAAATAATGAAAATCTTGAGTTGAATGAAGGAGATAACGCCCAAGGACAAGGACATGAAGGTCCAGAGGGGGGTAGCGATGTGCTCGTTGCCCAGGGAGGCTCACCTCCCCAAGGGACCCCTCCAGCACTAGTTCCAGATCCGAATGTTGGCCAAAATCCTGATCACACTCTTCTGAGGCAATCCCCCCACGGTATTAGAGAAGGAGAACCTCCGAGGAGAGAGGACCATCCCCCCTATTATTTGAAAACCGCCACAGTGGACAGCACACTGGATTCGCAATTGATGCCTATTACCGCACAGGGTGCCATAAAGAAAAAGAGCCGAATAAACTGGGGTGCTACAGACCCTCAGACACCGAAACCCCATGGAAATAAATGGGAAGGTAAAGAAATAACCGTAGGTGCTCTACAAGGGCTAGAAGACCCATTATTGAATCCCGAACAGGTCAGGAGACCAGTTCTTCCACCTGCTGGGCACAACATGGCTGCACAGCCACCGAACCAACCCCTAGGAGGGACAACGGGTACAGCATGGCTGCACAGCCACCGCACCAACCCCTAGGAGGGACAACAGGGCACAGCATGGCTGCTCAGCCACCGAGCCAACCTCTAGGAGGGACACCAGGGAACAACACGTATTATGGTGGCCACCCACTGGGTGCCCCCCCTCCATCTTTTCAGCACAGTGGTTTTCAATACAGCGGTATTCCACCAGGGTACACCCCTATGCCTAACCAGTCGTATTCTTATCCCGGAATGTGGAATGGATATCCTTATATGTCTCAAACACCAGGAGTCCCAGTCTACCAAGCAAATCTTTTTACACCTGCCCTGCCTGAGGTGCCAGAAGCCTTGAAACTCCATGGTAAAAGTTTAAAGACCAGACTCTGGACTGGCATCCAGTATGAGGAGTATGTTGTTTCATTAAAAGAAAAACTCAGTGCTTTAGGCGCACTAACAGAAGAACAAAAGATTACTTTTGCCAGATCATCCATTACATCGAATTTAGATAGTGAAGCTAGGCATTATTTGCTCCATGATCCCGTTTTCTCTCGGTTTAAAAACTTAGAAGATTTTTTGGCACAGTTGAAGTCCTACCTTCAACCGGAAGATAGAAGAAATGTTTTCGAGATCTGGGTGGACTTTGTAGAATATAAAAGAGGGAAAGAACAACTTTTTACAGATTTCATAGTAGGATTAAAGAGTAGGCTTAGAAAATATCAGAGTAGGATGTATGACCTCGATAAGGAGGCAATGTTTAATTCTAAACATATAAAGGTAATGATCATTGGTAAAATCATGCAGAACCTGTCAGAACGCAGGGATGGTGAGAGATTAAAAGACAAAATATTGCAAGCCATCGATATGGAAATAAGTTTAGCTGAATTGTTAGACAAATTATATCTAATTTCGAAAGGTGCTTTATTGAGAATGGATAACAAGAGACAACCGGAACTCCGCACCACAAAAGTGTTTATGGCCCGAGATGAAAGGGAAGATAGGCAGAAACCAGAGTACAACAACTCTTACAGAAAAATAAAGAGCCTGTCCACAAACCAAGATATGGGGATAAGAGACGAGAAGAGATGAGACCAACTAATGTTTTCCGGAGGAAGACAGATGAGACAAGAACAGAGCAGACTCCACGAAAAAACAGAGGAATATTTAGAGGAGTGACTGAACAAGATTTGAGAGAAAATCATATTTGTTTTTCATGCGAGGGAATCGGTCACTCGTCGAGATTCTGTCGCTGGGAATTGCCGTACTGCCGGATATGTCAAGGTTATCACAGACGGGGCTCGCAACCCAAGTGCAGGGATGCCCCACCATGGAAACCCTCTTCCGGAGAAAACCAAATGTTCATTCCATACAACAGCAAAGTCGATATGGAAAACGGCAGAAAGGCCCCGAAACCCGAACGATTTAGTACAGATAGGCGAGGGCCCAGGACCTTCACGAAGAAGAAAGAAGGATACAAGCCCTCCGGTGAGAAAAAGAGCACTAGAGTTTATGTGGCCGAAGGCCAACGAAGAGACTCTGAGTGTAGTGAAGAAGAAGAAGAGGAAGATAAGTTCCTAGATAAAGAACCCTTCCTCTCCCTCTCCGAAGAAAGTACAGACAGAGGAAATTTTCGGATGGGGGCGAAGGCTGGAAAACAGTAAGAAGAAAAAATAAGAAAGGATATGATAAGTGGGTATTAAATGAAGGAAAAGATAAAAAAGTTGCCCAAACATTTTTTCAGAAAAGTATTGAAAAGCCTTACAAACTGGGACACCATTTCTATACTAACGTACATCTTACTCCCTCAATAGGCAGTAAGGAGGCTAAAGCATGTGTTTTATTAGATTGTGGGAGCAGTATATCCCTCGTTACACCCAAGCGTTTAAAAGAGTTAGAGAAAGAAGGTAACTTCAAAGTACCGCTCCGAAAAACAGACCTGGTGGTACAAGGGGTCGATAACAACCCAACTAAATTAAAAGGAGAAGTGCAGCTGTACCTCCGAATGCACAAAGAATATTACCTCACCACCTTCCAAGTAAGCGAGGTGCAGGGAGAACCCAGTTGGTCCATGCTGTTGGGAAACAACATTTTATCTAATTTACCCATCACTTTGAATATGTTTTCATCAAAAATGTCTATCGAAGGTAAAGAGATAGACATACCGGTCTTCGCCAAATATGGTATATATTTAGTCCGAGAACACACAGATGAGAGCCTTAGAGAAATAAAGGACTCCCCTCTGCCCAGAAAAGATCCACCCAAGCCATTAGTGGCCAAGGGGGAGAAAAGTAGTAGGTATTCTAAATATTTTAGGGATTCTGATCGAACTTTAAAACATTTAAACCAAACTGAACAAGCAGTTGCGAACCAATCTTTTCCACAGGAAAGGCGGACAACCCTGTCAGTCGACCCAGCACATGTTGCGCACGGTCCCCTTCCATTACAAAGGAAGAAAAACCTGTCAGTCAATCCCCACCGCGTCATGAACGGTTATTTCCCACAGGAAGAAGAAGCAACTTTGTCAGTAATACCCCCAAGCAGGCCCTCCGCGCCTCAGGGAAATAAAAGAAGTTCTGCATCGTACGGTACCGCTCAAGCCCAACTGAATCGAGAAACAAGGAGAACGGAGCCAGAAAAGGAAGAGATCCTAGCCTCCCCTCCACCTCACAGTTCTGCGCATGGAGGAGCCAAGCCAAAACACAAGCACACTTCTACTCAAAAAGAAAGTTCGACTCAATCGAAGAATTTACAGGCTTCAACGAACCCTGACCCTAACCAAAATGAACATTTAATGATCGATGAAGATATTGTAATCGATTTGAAGGTGATTGAAGACACTATAGTGCCAAGGAAATAATTTGGATACATAAAGGTTAGACCTGAGATAAAGGATAAACCTGAGACTCAAGATGATTTTGACTTGGAGCGGAAGTGTATCATGACCCCAGCTCTTTCCAGAGGACCACTGTATATAGGTAACACAGTCAGTCCCGTTAGGAATAATCGAATTGTGCTCAGTTACATAAATTTGAGTGACCTACAATTCCATTTGAAAAAAGGGATAACTCTAGGAAATAGTTACCCACTAATCAGCCAATCAGCTGATAGAAGCCCAGACATAAGTGGACACAAGCGAGTAGTGTCAGCCAATGTAGCCACATGCTCCAAAGGTCTATCCAAGACAGAATTAAGGAAAGTGTACAGAGAAATCATCGAAGAAAAGATGTCAAAGGAAGACGCTGAGAATAGCATCCTTGAAAAGCCAGAGTACTTAGAAGACTTGCTTAATCTTTTGATGACTTACCATGATGTAATAGCACTTGATGATGATGCTGTCCCGGTCTGCCCGCTTCAGAAGTTTAAAATTGAACTACTCCCTGACGCTCCTAAAGTAATCTTCCGTAAACAATACCGGTTACCCCATAAGTACTTACAGGACATCGATGATTACACAGATGCAGCGTTAGAGAAGGGATATATCAAGGCTTGTTACAGCCCCCATTCTTCTCCATTACTGGTAGTGGCAAAAAAGAATAGTTCAAGGCCAAGAGTGTGCCTTGACTATCGCTACCTCAACTCCTACAGTGTCCCGGACGTCTACCCTCTTCCATCGATAGAAGAAATCTTTACGTCACTCGGGGGAAACACGATTTTTACGTCGATAGATTTACTCGATGCATACCATGCATTAGAAATAGAGGAAGAGACCCAAAAGCTAATGGCATTTAGGACTAGGAAAGGGTTATTCTGTCCTACCCGCTTGACCTTTGGCCACCGAAATGCCCCATCTTCCTATGCTAGGGCAATGACCATGGCCTTAAATCACCTTTTAGGACCAGTTGCACAGGTCTATCTTGACGACGTACTAGTGCTAGGAAAGAACGTCAACGAACACTTCGAAAATTTGAGAAAAGTTCTAACTGCTTTCCGAGAGAACAACTTGAGAATAAAACTGTCCAAGTGCAACTTCTTACAGTCCTCAGTTTTGTATCTAGGATTTAAGATAGGTAAAGATGGAATTAGCCCTGACCCTGTGAAAGTTGAAACAATGAAAAGTTTCATCCCTCCGACGAATGTCAAGGAGACACAGTCCATTCTTGGTTTCTTCTCTTATTTTCGCTTTTTAATAGACAATTTCGCAGTCGTTGCACAACCACTGTATGATTTAGTAAAAAAGAATGTCCCCTTTGTATGGACAGAAAAGCAACAAAAGGCATTTGACACTTTGAAAGATAAGTTGGTCGTACAACCACAGCTCACATTTCCGGATTATAGCAAAGAATTCTTCGTAAATACAGATGCGTGTGACTACGGAATTGGGGGAGTGTTGTACCAGCTTACCGACGAAGGGAAAGAGAAACCCCTTTCCTTCGTCTCCCGAGTACTCAGAGCAAGTGAGAAGAATTATGATACGATAGAAAAGGAATGCCTGGCCGTAGTGTTTTGTTTGACGAAGTTCAAAAACACGGTATTCGGCTATAAGGTCACCATTATCACTGATAATCAGCCCCTTTGTTTCATCTTCAGGAACAAACAACAGACTGGACGTCTAGCAAGATGGAATCTGTTCGTAAACAGTTTCTCTCCCACTATAGTTTATAAAAAAGGTAAAACAAATATCCCGCCGGATTATTTGAGTAGACACCCAGCACCTAACGTTTTTGTAATGCAAGCTGTGTTGGAAAACAGAGGTGATTTACCTCGAACAGACTTTCCATTGAATAGGGAAACCTTCATAAAAGAACAAGAAAAATGTCCAAGAATAGGAAAATTGGTGAAATGGGTTAAGGAAAACCCAAAGACCTATCCACACATTCTTATTAAAGGTGTTTTATACTACGCCACACAAAGCGATCCTTATGTCATCCAGGTCCCCGACAGTATGATCTACACGGTGATAGATCAATGCCATGCATCGCTGGGCAGCGGACATGGAGGGCCTATAAGGACAGAAAAGAGAGTGAAGGAGAAATACGCTTTTCCCCACTTAGCAAAATTAGTGAAAGAATATTGCAGCCATTGTGTGTCATGTGCTAGAGTAAAAGGTCACAAACCTCCAGTAGCAGAGATAAACAGATGGCCTTTGCCCTACACACCTTTTTCACGCGTTCACGTCGATAGTATTGGAAAACTCCCCACTTGTACCGAGTCCGGAGCCAAATATATACTAGTTTTCCGTGACGTTTTAACGCGTTACGTCGAACTAGTGCCTTGTAAAACTAGGACAAGTAAAGAATTTGCCCGAGCACTGCAAGAGAGAGTCATATGTAGGCACAGTGCTCCCCAACTTCTTGTGTCCGACAATGCCCAGGAGTTCACAAGCCAGGTGTTTAAGGACTTGTGCAAGGCCTGGAGGATAAAAAAGGTGGAAATCATGCCTTACAAAGCATCCCAAAACGGAGTTGTGGAAAGAATAAATGCTGATATCGAATCTTTCCTACGACACTATGTCAATGACAACCACAAAGATTGGGATAAATATCTGAGTTTCGCCCAAATCGCGATAAATTCCGCTTACAATCGATCTATCGGTTCATCCCCCCACTTCCTTTTGCACGGTTACGTAAAAAGGGTCCCTTACGAAATGGAAGATTATGCTTCTCCTTTTGTAAATAAACCAGAGAAAATGAGGTTCATTTCAGATGAGGTGGATGTGCTGACGGAAAGGATCGATAATATAAGAGATTTGGCGAGAGAAAGGTTGGAGAAAGAAACAACTAAAACATTGGAGCAACAACATAAGAAGGCAAAGCAGAGAGAATTCAAAGTCGGAGACTACGTTTTCATCCGAGCAATCAAGAAGCCTTATCATAGTTCAAAATTATGTGCCAAGTTTGAAGGGCCATATATTGTCCGATGTTTGAGAGGACCAAACAAATTGATGGTAATTTGCAGAAGTTCAGGTAAGACTTTTCCGGTCCATGTGGACAATGCTAAGGTAGTTGCCGCTGAGAAGTTTGCAGATACACGGTTCGACTTTACGAACGATGAAGTTTGGAATCCTCATGAAGTTAAAAGGATGTTAAACTCCAAGGAAGATGACGAAGAGAAGAAAGATGAAGATGCGCCCAAAAGCGAATCAGGAATCGGTTCAGAATCAGAGGATGAAGCCGAAGATTATTCTCCTCCACCCGAACCATCGTCTTCCCGTTATTATTTCCCAACTTCTCCACCACAGCCGACACAGAGTGAACACAACCCTCTTCCAGATCCCCCACAGCCGTCAACTCAGTTCGAATACATTTTGCCACCAGCTCCTCCACCACAGTCAACACAGACTAGAAACTATTGGGAAAGCTATCAAGCCCCCATCAAAGAACCTATTCCGGTGGAAACCAGAAGACCAAGCGATGAAGTAGTAGAACAAAAGAGACAGAACGACGGAATTGTAGAAAGAAGATATAGCGATGTAGTCGCAGGAAGAGCAAGTGTTAACAAAGAATTCATCTGTTCCACTCCTAAAAATGACTTCGTAAGAACACCCTCTCACCCCTCAGGTCAAAGAAGAGAGTTCAGACCATCCTTATCCCCCATACAGCAAGAGATTTCAGTAGATACTACGGCTAGAGAAATTTCACAGGAGCCGCCCGCAAACGAAGGTGAAATATACGGAGCCTACGGCGGATCCCCTCCAAGAATTCCTTCCCCAGAGAAATCTCCCAATGTCCCTGAAAGAGATGGCCACTATCAAATTCCCACTGTTGTAGAATCACCACCCAAGGAAATCATCAGAGATGACAGAAAACAGGACCCATCCTACAAACCACACAATTTGTTTTCCGGTCCCAGAGATTCTACTCCAAGAATTACAAGAAGTCAAACAAGGATAAGAGAACAGGCTGTACAACAAGCAGAGGCAAGTGACAATACGAAGACTATAGCGAAGACTTCTGTCAAACCTCCGCCTGTTAAATTGGATTTGAATACAATAGTTAGAGGCGGTCAGACTTACTATCTGCCTCCCGGCTATTAATTCATCTCAATTTCTGTATATTTTTGTAAATTTAAGGAGAAATCCTTTTGTTTCAAATAGATTTTATAGATTTAAGGAGATATTCTTCAAATTCCGAAGATTACACTTTAATTTTAAGTGGATACACTTTGGATTAGAACTTCAAATATTGAAGATGAACTTTAATTTTAGGACAATGTTGGACATACACTCGTATACCTTTTGTCAATTAGTATTTAAAACATAATCTGGATTAAGAAAAAAAATTTTTTTTTATCAGATGGATTAAGAATCACCGTACGGTTTAGCTTAAGTTCCTTAGCCTGGATTAGAAACGTTAGAATTATGTTAGTTTTATCTCGACTTATACAGTTGTTTATCATTTATATTTCTGTTTATTTTTTTTACTACAAAAAACTTTAAAGGATACGTTTTAGCTCCAGAGAGGGGACAACGCAATTTTTTAAATAAAAAATACTACAAAAAAGAAAAATGAAAAACCTTTTCTTTAAAGAAAAATAAAAAATAAAAATAAAGTTAAGAACCTTAAGTAAGTTAAGTAACTAAAATTAAAAGTTAAGAACCTTAAGTAAGTTAAGTAACTAAAATTAAAAGTTAAGAATCTTAAGTAAGTTAAGTAACTAAATATAAAGTTAAGAATCTTAAGTAAGTTAAATAAACTAAAATAACTAAATACAAGTTAAAGAAAACTTAGAATAGTTAAGCATTTAGGTAGTAAATGTAAGAATCTTACTAACAACTTTATAATTAGGAAATCATTTAAGTTTAAAATGCAAACAATTTGCTTAATTAGTTACTCAATTCCAATTTAAAAATTTTAATTACATTATTTAGGCGACCTTGAAATTATTCTGAAAACAAATACTTCAATATGATTAAATATTTCAGAAATGGAATTCGGGAAAATGATCTTGTTTCTACTCACCATCATAACGACATGTCACAGCATTAGAGTACAAGAAAATGAAGAAACAAAGATTCTGCCTGGTTTGGTTTTATACCGAACCGGAGAAGTAAGTTTTATAGAAGGATATTTAGATCTAATCGTTTCATTAGAATGTCCCTCAGACGTAAAAGAAACCGTTATAAAAACAACCAAATTAGTGAACAACATCAAAGACTCCTTCTTACCAACATTCGAAGCCACATTTCTGAATGTTTCGATCACACAAAGGGCTCACCAATGGGAATTTAAACTAATGACCATTCGAGTAAAAGTTCTAGCCCAGAAATTAAATGAAGTAAATGAGTTACCTTGGATCTCAGCACGATCAAGAAAGAAACGAGCTGCTTTTGAGTTCGGAGGAGACGTCCTCAACATTCTTTTTGGTACGGCTACAGATAAACAAGTAAAGCTCCTTAGGAAAAAAATTAACATCTTAGGAAACTACGCTTCTACATCAAACCTACTCATTACCGAACTAAAAGAGCAATTAAAGGCAAATACTCGCACATTAATCAACTTTAGGGATAGCCTACGAAAGTTAATTGAATTCCAAACAAGTCTAAGTGCTACGCATAATATTATAAATCAATTGGGAAGTATCCGGGCATTAGGAAATTTAATCGAGCAAGCTATAACTAGTATACACAATATTCACCAATTGGTGATAACCTCTCTTCAACTCGCTAAAAGTAAAATTACTAACTCCCAACTTTACTCTCCTATATTCCTCTTACCTTTCATTCTAGAAATGAACAAAGAAACTAAACTACATACGGTCATACCTCTAGAAACAAAAACATACCAATCCTTCTTGACTTACTCTTGGACTATTCAATCTGCAGCTAGCCCTTATGAATTAATTACCTTAATACCTTTTATCTCAGTGGAGAAATTCACTTCTTATAAACTTATACCTTTTCCTACCCATCTTCCTTTAAACAAGTCTCTTGTTCGAGTTATGTACAATGACCCAAACAACTATTTCTTTGTGAATTACGGTCAACGGAAATACACCTATCTAAAGGAATCGGCACATCACCTTTGTCGACATTTAGGCCAACTAGCAGTTTGCCCTCAATCCCAAGTATTAGCTTCTATTGATGATCAGTCTTGTTTGTTAGCACTCATCCTAAATTTTACCAATGATTTTTCACACTGCCCTATTGCAGAGTACAAACCTGTAGAACCCTATACTGTCACTCTAGGACACTTCACTCTTATTTCTTTTTCAGAAAAAAACTAGGGCTTCAATCGCATGTGAGAAACCCAACTCCATACAGCATGTGTATGACTATGTCTTTACTATTCCTCATGGATGTGCATTTATTTCTTCTAAATTTCAATTCAAAAATCCCATCCATCTAGAAAAGAACATCACACTCTCTTCCTTGATCTCTCACTCTGATCATGTTCTGTTCAACTTTCTATCGCATGTTGCTCTACCTAACATCTCCTCTGTTCTATTTCCCAAGTTTCAAGCTCTGAAGGAAATCCATTGGAACCAAAGACTAGATCAATTAAATCAATCAATGCACCCTTTTACCCCGTATTTTCCACAAATGAAATTCATCCCATACATCGGAGGAGGAACCTCAGGAACTATCTTCTTCCTTGCGGTTCTTGTTATCGCGTACTTCGTTTGGACTAAAAGAACATACCTTTGTAGGAAGTGCATACCAGTAGTATCGAATCCAGCTGAAAGCATCCCACTTCAGGCAATCCCAACTTCTAATGTTCGAATACAACTAACACCTGAAGATGCACCTCAGGATAGTGCGGTTCAGATTAGATCTCTGTCCCGTTCCCCAACTCCAGCCCAGAGACTATCCATTCTACCTCGACCTCCTATGCCTCTTCCAAATACTCGAGCCATTACTTCGGCTGAAGCTCACGTGACATATTCCAATTGAAAACAGTCTTTAGGGTAAAGACTCCTTCACAAAAGAGGGGTCCTTTATCGGAATAAAGGTGTATATAACATATATATTATATATAATAATATATAATATATATATATATATGAACCCTTTCTTCAGAACATAATCAAACGGATTTCTTACTCTTGAAAACGATCAAAAACGTCCGTTGAAACTAAGATATTGTCACGTCTCAGTACCTCAGTTCGATATCCAAACGAACGCAAATTTACATGTCTCGCTTTGTACGCATTACTTCCACCCACCTTGGCTCTTGCCTTCTCCTTCCCGAAAGGAAATTTAGTCTTTCTGACGCTATAAAAGCAACCAGTTGTGAATGTTGACGAGTGAAGTGGAAGTGATTTTCTGATTGTGTAGTTACGCATAATATATATATATATATATATATATATATATATATATATATACCCCTTCTATCGCTTAGTATAAAATATATTGTTTGGTCAGAAAAAAAGAAAAAAGACTAGTATCCTTTTGCAGTGTTTTAATATATATATATATACATACCATTTCTATGTATATATATATACCATACCTAATATATATATATGGTGTACAAAATATATATATATATACACACATATATTTATATATATATATATATATAATATATAATATATATATATATATATATATATATATATATATATATATATATATATATATATATATATAAATCTATAAAAGCCGAACATTTATTCTCACAGTCAAATTATTACTCATTTATATATGATGAAATATTCTGGTTGGAAACAAGCTCGAGGGCAGAGCTCTCTCATTTAATATCTAACCTCGTGGGACAAAAAGCTGAGGAGGTAATAAATCTCTAGGTTTTGTAATTTTATTAATAAATAAATATTGTGGTATTTATGCTGATAAAAATATTAACTATCTGAGAAAATTATCTAAATAGAAGGTTATTTAAATGTTCTATGAATGTAATCTAAAGCATGTAAACAAAAATCAATACATGCAACCAAATTATGAAATGTATATTTAATATCTTAATCGAAGTGTTTTTATTACAGCGTAAATTGTTTATGTGTAATATTATTCCTAATTTTCCTTATTAAATTTCCTAGGTTTTTTTAACTGTCGATTTGAATCTCTGCGGAAACGCAAAAATAAATTGGATATTGATACTGAGTGTTACTCCAACTCCTTGATAGTTCACTTATTTCTCAAGAAGAAGAAATTTGTGACAACTGACGGCACATTGTATATATATATTATTATATATATATATATATTATATAATATATATATATATATATATATTATTATTATATATATATATATATATATTTATGTTATATATATATATGTTATATATATATATATATATATATATATATATATATATATATATATATATATATATATATATATATATATATATAAATAAATATATTTCTATACTTTTTGATGTATATATATATTATATATATATATATATATATTATTATTATGTTATATATATATATATATAATATAAGATATATATATATATATATATATACATACATAATAATAATAATAATAATATATATATAATAATAATAATAATAATAAAGCAATTGCTAATCTTCACGCAATCTAAATTTGTATTGAAAAATACACCCCTAAAGCACAATATTATTATATGATCCTGGACCCTAGCAGATAAACGCGTATGTGCTTGACCATCGGGTTCTTCTTTTAGCTTGTCGTGGTCTGGTGGTCAAACACTTGCACGTATATCTGCTAGGGTCCAGGATCGAATCCCAGCAGGGTGAAATGCTTTAGGGGTGTATTTTCAATATATATATATATATATATATATATATATATATATATATATATATATATATATATATATATATATATATATATATATATATATATATATATACCTTCAACCTTCTCACCCTGACCACCATAACATGTGGGGGGCCACAAGTCGCTTCCAGGTACCCCGCCGACGCCTCCGGTCTTCTCCAGAGATCTTCCAGGGATGAAATGTTCCAGATTGCTCTGGGTTGAGAGTTAGATAGACAGGAGAGAAAAAAGTGAGATGTGTCCTCCGGGACCTGGTTACAGTTTTGACAGATGTTTGTGGTGGTTTGGTTGAGTTTGAATCTGTGTTTGTAATATTGTAAGTTTGGTGGATAGTCAAGAAATTGCTAAAGGATAATTGACTGGTTTTTGCAGTGAGCTGAATTCTGGTGCTATTTTTTGGTGTGGTGTTCATTTAGAATGTTGTTTTTGTGTTCTGCGTCTTAAGTAATTTTTCTATTAGTGTCGAGTGAATTTTGCTTGGTGCATGATGTGTTTGTTGTTTGGTGGAGGTGGAATGTTATTCATAATTTGTTTGTAATATAGAGCTGGTGAAGATGGAGGTTGTTTGAGTCTGTGGTGGATGGGGTTAGAGAGGGCAATGTGGCATGGGTGTTGGGGTATTTTTGTTTTGATAAAGAATTGTGCGCCTTTCATCTTGGTTTCTTCGTGTAGGTGTTGTTGTGGTGTTGTTGATGTGCATTCTGTTATGATTCTTAGTGCTTTGTTTTGTGTCGTTTGGAGTTTCTTTTATGTATTTTTTGTCAGTAGTGGGTGCCAAGTTGTAGAGGCGTAGTTTAGAGCCGGACGAATGAATTGTTTGCATATGATGGTGAATGTCTGTTTATTGTTTGTGAAGTCTGTGCCAGTTTCTTGTCTGCAGATAAAGTTAACACAACTTCATCTGCAAACAAGAAACTGTGTTTTTTTTTGTGAATTTGAGATGAGTATTAAGTGTTACTCCAAAGAATTGGGAGTTTTGCTGAATGGTATGGCAATGTATTTAAGTAGACTTGGGGGTGTGTGGTGCCAAGTTGGCAGTCGGTGGTGATTAAAGTAATTGATGATTTGTTTGGTGAGGCGGACATTCTGTTTTCTGTCAGCCATGTTTGAAGTTGGTTGATGTATTGTTGTGTCAGGTTTGTGGCCCTGTTTAGGTTCTGGTGCGTAGTGGCTATGGTAATAGGTCGTTGATTGTGGGTTGAATAATGTTTATGAGTATTGTTGTAGTTGAATGGTTTTGTTTGAATTTGTGCATGATGATGTGTGGAGTTATTTTGTTTAGTATGGTTTTTTCTAATAGCTTGCATAGTGTTGATAATATAGAGATTGGGCGATATGGTGAAGGACCAGAGGAGTCATTTCCTGGTTTTAGTTTGGGTATAATGACAGCATTTTTCCAGATAAGGGAATGAAATTTAGGCTGATGGAACTATTATATATTTGTGCTAATTGAGTTTAATCTGTGCTCCCTAGGTTTTTGAGGTGTTTGCTTGAAATGTCGGGCCAATTGCAGTTGAGTTTTTGACTGTCTTTGTTATGTTTTCTTGGTCAGTTGGATTGTTTTTATTGTTGGGTCGTTGAGTTTTTATTTTATTGAGAGCTTTGATGATTCCTTCCTGTTGAGGGTATGTGGGTTTATGACTTGCTTTATGAAGTGAAATTGTTAGAATGTTTGCGTCTCTTTTGCTTGGATTGGGGGTTTTGTGTATGTTTAATTTTTGATGGATTCGTGAGCGAGTTTATTTTGTTAGCTGGTTTTTCAGTGAGTTTATTTGTTTCTCCACATCCTAGTGTTGTTCGTGTGTTTGATGTTCTTGATGAGAAGGTTTAAAGCTATTTAAAGAGTGTGTTTGTTAAGTTTATGACTCTGGGTGTTTAAGGTGCTGGATCTGTGTTGTCGTTTGGAGAGTTGTGGGTATTATTTTCTGAGTGAAATAAAATTGTTTGATTAGAAAACCCTTAATTTGGAGGTTGCTTCAACATCAACGATGTACTGAAAATTTACTGTCAATGGCTAACATGACTTGTATTTTACCATTCAGAAGCCAAGACCTCCGAGATCGTCTCATAGACCTTAGAAAACGCATCGCAGTCATTGTAAATCGGGCCGTTGTCAGCTGCAATTGAAAATATCCGCAACTTCCGAGTTAGACCTTTTCCAAGTCAGATGCTGACATGACTTGATCAACCGTGCCCTGGAAAAAGTAATACAAAATGCTCAGCAAGTAACATATAAATAAGACCATAGTAAAAAAAGAAAAGAAAAAAAAAACAACAAGCTGTGGTTGCACCCACTTACGACAGTGCAAGGAAAGGTAGCCTCGACGTCTACGACGAAATAGAACCACGAGCAGTAAAAATATCCCGTGGGTAGGAAATACGAACTTTCTAAGACCATCTAATGGGCTCCCTAAAGCTTTAATGGGGGTTGCATCCCATGTCACCTCTTTAACGACGAGATGACGCCACCACCTATATGGATACCACAAATTTCAAGGGGATACGATCTATCTAGCAACCACTAGAGGCGGGCTGTAAATAACAAATTTAAGAGGGGCAGCACCCCCTTACCAGCGTGCAGGATAACGAAACCTCGTCAACGATGAGCTTGCGTCGCTAAAGATGGGGGTAACAAGTATCAGATGGATACCAACTCTCTAAGACAATTTAAAGGGGATCCGAAAACTTTAAGGAGGCTTCATCCCACGTAGGGGGATGCAGCCACATGTAACCTCGTTTACGACGAAGTGACACCATCACCTATAAGTGTATAAAATTTCAATAGGGTCCGAGCTTTCTAACCCCCCGATACCAAGGACAAAGAAAGCCGTTGCTAGAAAATACTTTATAAGGGGCTGACCCTTAAAGGTGAGTCAAGGATATGTAACCTCGTCTATGAGGAGCTAACTTCATCAAATGTGGGGGTAACAAGTATCTACGGACACCAGCTCTCTAACCTCCCTAAAAGAGGATCCTAAAACATATATATGGGTTAAGTTGGAAGAGCAGCATATGCAAAGATATAGTACATATAGCAGTTATATATATATATATTAGTTATTAGGTATTTATATTTAGTAGTATATATATATATATATATATATATATATATATATATATATATATATATATATATATATATATATATATATAAATATATAAATAAAATATATTTTTATAATATATATATATATATATATATATATATATATATATATATATATATATATATATATATATATATATATATATATATATTATTATAAATACCACAACTCACTGGCAAAACTTTCATGGGAGGCAAAATGATAAAAATAAATTACAAAAATTAAAATAAATGGAAATCGAACCTAACGCAATTCTCAAGTGGGCGCAGACGCGGGACTTAAATAGAGAAAGATTGAATATTGCAGGGAGAATAGAAGAAGGCAAGGTGTTCTACATAACAGATGGGGCTGGAAAGAATGAGGCACCACAACGAGGATCCGAATATCCTAATATTCACAATAGTGAGAACAAGGCACCTCTTGTGTTAAGAGGGCGACGCAGTGGTGGTGGAATGCGAGAGGTCATTTCCTCGAGCACCTGCCGTTGTAATATCTATAGAAAAGAGATAGGGCACCAACGTCACGTCTCGTGGCAGAGAAAGTGGGTCAAGGGAGTCAGAAAGTATGAGACAGTTTTAAGCCTCTTAGCCTTAGTTTCAACTCTTTCCAAAAGGAAGGTGGAGCCGGATCCACCCCAAAAGTTAGAACAGTATTCCATACAGGGGAGAATAAGACCCTTATATAACTGGAATATCTGAGCAGAAGAAAAAAATTCAAGCAATCTGAACAGAATTCCCAGCTTCTTTGAGGCCATTTTAGAAACCGATGTGATATGAGGTCTCCAAGGCAATTCATTATTTATGTTAGTCTGAATGTTTATGGTTGTTACAGGTAGGACATTAGTGCTGTCGTGATAGTAAAGTTAAGTGTTTTTAGAGCAGATGGCATGTGTTGAGTTCTTATTGAATTTGGCCAAGATTATGTTACCACTAGAAATCCACCAGATCGGCAAGTGAATAGAATCAGAAAGTTATAGACGAGAGGAAACTCTAGATACAAACGAGGGACCACATTTGAAATGAGCGGAAGAATGGAGAGTTGAGTCATCGGCATAAGAGTGAACAGTTCAGCCAAGAAGATCGTTGATGAAAAGTAGGAATAAAGTTGGTTGAAGATCAAACAGAACCCTGAGGAACACTACAATTAATAAGAAAGGAGGAAGAGGTTGCTCCATCAACAGGAGCTAAAATGGAACGATCTGAAAGAAAATTAGACAAGAGTAAGCAAAGTAAGGAGAAACCAAAGGAAGGGCTGGGAGAGCCACCATGCCATTCTCGTCAAAAACTAGATATGTTACGCTACCATTACACAGAGATTTTCATGATCCCGAAGGGCAGAAGACCATAGATCAGTCAATGAGATAGGAAAGAATGTCACCAGTTGATCTCGAACTTCGAAAACCATACTGAAAATCTGACGGAAAGGAATGAGATTGTATATGATCGAGGAAATGAGAGTTAAGGAGGAGTTTCAAAGATTTTAGACAGAATACAAGTTAAGGCAATAAATAGGTCGATAGTTAGAAGGATCAGAGCGGCTACCTTTTCTCGGGATTGGCTGAATACAAGCGCGCTTCCAGAACTGAGGAAAAGTATTAGTATTAAGGCATAGAGAGTATAGTTAAACGAGGACAGGCGCATCACTCACACTCCCTCAAAACAGGAGGAGGAATGCCATCTGAGCCACTAGCCTTCGGGACGTTCATAGATCTCAGTATCCCATGCACCCGATCATGAGTAATGACAGGTAGATACTTTGGACACCTGAGAGAGGATGGAGCAGGAGGAGGGGAGCCAGAATCGTCCAGGGTGGAATTAGATGAAAAAGAAGACCTAGAAGAGATTAGCCTTTTTAGATGGAGTGTTAGCAACAGAACCGTTAGAACGAATAAGAGGGGGAAAGCAGATTTACAGAAGTTATTGGAGATGTTTTTGGCAAGAGGCCAGAAACTTTATCAGAAGGAGAATCAAGAAGGGCAGCACACTTTTTTTTAGTCTAAGAATGCTTGACCAGTCGAATAATATCCCTGCATCGATTCCGGGCAGAACGAAAATTAGTTAGAGTGATAGAAGAACGAAAGTTTTTCCACGCCCTATACGCAATGTCACGCTCCTGGATGGCACGAGAACAAGAGTCATCGAACTATGGATTATGAGGAGAAAATGATTTAGTGGAAGATGGAATGAATCTGTTCATCCCATCGTGATCAGGCCCCCTACATTTTCACCAGAAGCAGAGGCGTTCTCCGGAACAAAACATGATTCATTTCAACGATAGTTTGCAAAAAAGCGACGCAATGCATCCCAATTAGCCCGATTAAAGTGCCAGAAAGTTCGCTTAGGGCAGGGCGGAGCTGCTGGAAATGAAGTGTTGTACTTTAGAGCTACAAGATTGTGGTCAGAATTACCGATAGGAGGGAAAATGGTGTATTTGTAACGAGAAGGAGAAGTGGTGAAACATAAATCAAGAGTGTTCAAGAATTGGTTAAAACGATCTGGGATGTGTGTAGGTTCTTTAATCAACTGTTCCAGATCGTTGAGAATACTGAATGTTTTGGCCTCCTTCCCTACTGAATCAGTATAAGAGGAGCCCAATCCATCATTGTGGTGTACGTTGAAATCCCCTAAGTAGAGGACTTCGGCAGTTGGATGGGAAGAGGTAACAGTCTCATGAGAAGTGGTAAGATATTTAAAAAGAACTTGAAAATCTATTAATATTAATTTTACTTTATAATGGTTATATATATATATATTGATATATAGATAGATATTAAAAATATAAAAAATATATATATATATATATATATATATATATATATATATATATATATATATATATATATATATATATATATATATATATATATATATATATATATATATATATATATATATATATATACAAATGGGCGCACGAAAACGCGAAAGCGTTTTCACGATAATGCGAAACGGTTCAAACTTAGAACTGAAATCAAAGTACG
>JABUQX010136967.1:0-22151 GCA_015478945.1 Trachelipus rathkii
TTTAATAAGGTTTTGGATGGCAGTTTTACGAGAATACTTTGAATGAATTTAGCTCAATAATTACTTTTGCTGATGAAAATTGAATCTTAAGGCAAGCATTCGTAAGAAAATCTGCTACTTTCCAAATTTGACTGGGGAGTTTGAAACTCTTAAGCTCCATGTGGCTCTCCTACCTATTCCCTATTTCTTACGTTTTATGTTCAATAGAGAATGAATTTGCATATATATATTATATACTATATAAAACCCTTATATAATACTATATATATATAATTATATATAATATATATATCACAATAAAATATATATACATATATATATTACCAATATATATATATTTATAATATATATTATATATAACCTATAATTTATTATATATATAATCATATATAAAATATATATATATATATATAATTATTAAATATAATATATATATATATAATATATATATGTATATAAGTTATAAGAACACACCACTTATAAACCTTTAATTTTCATCATTCTTTAGCATAGATTTTGCAAACAGTTCGTCAAAAGCCCCATGGCCGGATCAAGCTGTAATTAATAGGTTTATATCATCTAGGGGGGGGGGGGGGTGCAGCGTCTTCTTTGTTAATTATCAGAACGGACTTCTCCTCAGAAGTTTTGCATCTCGTCTTATCAAGTTGGTGCCCAAATAAATTCCAGGAAAAAGCCCAGGAAGGTCGAACTTGTAACGTTTGAGTGTTTTTGTATTTGGTCCATTGGATGGCTTCTCAAGACCTAAGAAATCGTCTACTGATATATTGCCTCCCTGTGGAGAAATAAAAATGTGATTGTAATAGTGTAGCAGAATAAGAATAACTAATAATAATAATAATAATAAATATAAAATAAATATAAATAATAATATAATATATAATAATAAATAATATATATAATAATTAATATTAATAATATTATTATCTTCATCTTTTCACAAATAAAGTAATAAAATTATAAGTGAACTTCACTTCTTCTCAAAAGTTCCTTAAATAAAGACAAAAAAGAAATTATTCATCCCAAACTTCGTAAGTAAGAAAAACAATCATTATCTCAGAAAGGGTATTCTAAGTCGGAAAACTCAAAGAAGGAGGCTCTAACAGTCCCTGGATTTCAATAGTGTAAGAGTTGAAACTTGCTCCTCAGAGTCCCTTCTCGGATATTTCCTTTCTAAGTAAAAAGGAAAACCATCTCCAGCGAGATCTTTTCTTCCAGTAAGAGCTTTGTTGAAGACTTGTTTGTTGTTGCAATATTTCGCCTACATATCGAAAGAATCGTCAAGTAGTAATAAAATTACTTCTCTGGAACGCTTTATAGTATTTTGTTAAATAAAACAATAAAATAAGCAATCATATTATTCTATATACGCCAAAAATTTAATTTTATATATTAATAATCACAAATTCTCTAACAATTTCCATAAAAAACATGAGAGAGAGAGAGCCAAACTTCGTCAGTAATCAAAAAAAAAGATTTTGATGGGAATTGTTTTATTTCTAAATGAAAGAAAAAGAATTAAAGGGATCTCTGAAGGAAAATCAGTAACCCTTTCTGAGGTGATATGATTTTTGTGTACGACGAGTTTGCAGACATATTATTATTAATATAATAGAAAAACAAAATAATAAATAAGATCATAATAATAAATAATAATACTATAATATAACTAATAATAAATAATAATAAATATAATAAATAAAAATAATAAAATATTAAGATAATAAAATAAAATAATAATATAATAATAATAATAATAATAATAAAGAAAATAATAAAATAATCAAAAAAAATAATAATATAATAATTATAATATAAAATAATATAATAATAAAATAAAAAATAAAATAATAATAAATAATAAAAGATATTAAAAACAAATATCTCTTCATCTTAATTACATATAAAAAAATATAAACAGTACCCTTATATTATATATATATATAATATATATATATAAATATATATATAAGTAATATAAATAAATAATATAAAAAATATTGTGATTATCAACAGAGAAGGAAACACAAAATATTAACCCTACTCTTGAGATTTCACTAAATGAAAGTTTTAAAGGAGTCCCGCTAAGAAGAAGAAAAGAAAAAAAGAAGAAGCATAGAAAGAGGTAGAAGAAACTTCTGCTATTCAGTTTGTTAATGCAGATTCTTCTATCGATGATCATGGGATAAAAAGTAAAAGATTTAGAAAAGAAGAATAAAAGGAAATCAAAGACCAAAGAAGAAGACGAAATTGTTAAGATATTTTTTATTATTTATATATTTCCCTCCTTAAAAGCGGCCAGCCTGTGGAGTGTAATATTCTGTATAATAAGTATATATATATATATATAATATATATATAATATATATAATATATATATATATATACTATATAATATATATTAAATACTATATATATATAATATATATATAATAAATAAATTAATAATATATATATATATATAATAAAATACTATAATAAATATATATATATATAATTATATATAATAAATATATATATATAATAATATATATAATATAATACTATATACTATAATTAAATACCTTCAGAAGTGTGTATCTAAAGATGAAGGGCGTAAATGTCAAGTAAGTTCCAAATGGTATCTTATCCATTGAACACCAACAAAAAAAGATAAATAGTCTTCCCTTTTCAAGCTCCTCCTCAACAAGTCCGATATAGCTTTCAGTAATTGATGACCGACTAAGGCAAATAAGGCAATCCCAACAAACTTGTGATAAACTTGCTGGAATAAACGACTTTGAATTATGGGTGTTAAAAGCCTATTGCTAATTTTATTATAGTATCTTAAATTATAATGTAGATTAATTATAATGTAATATCGGTAACAACCTATTTGTTTGTTTAATTATTCAGTAATTGAAATTATTGGATATATCAATAAATAAGAATGTCATTACATCCCATTGGGTTAACCAGACTAATATCTAACTAGTAAATAGTTTATTAGTATTTGTAATATCGTCATAGATCTTAATATCATGAAATTTAAACTTTACTATGCGCTTGGTAGTTTATTTGTATTCAGACAACGTTAATAGCTATTTTTTTACTTTATTACTTAGTGAAATACAGGTATATCACTATTGATCTAAAGTTATCAGCCTATTTTCTTTTAGTTTTAACAGTCGATAATATTATATAATAATATATTGGAAAATCCTAAATAGCCTTAATTTTTTCCTTATATATATAGGTGAATAGGATGATAATTAGTTATTTAATTAGTTAATTACATTAATTTATTTCTAAATAATTGTTAATTAGTTATTTTTAGTAAGTCAATAGTTATATCAAAGAACATATAATAATTAATAGCTATTTTTTTATTTATTTACTAGTAATAAGTGTCATTAATCATGATTGGAACTCGTAACAGCCTTTTTTAGTTATTTAAAAGTGTATACAGTATAGGGAATATTAATTAAATTGAAATGTCCATAAAGTCCATTTTTTTAAGTATTAGTAAGTGAATAAGGTGTATTAATTAATACTTGGAATGTTTTACATTAGCCTGTTATTTTAGTTATTCTATTAGCGATACGGATTAATTAATTGGCAATATACAAAAACTTCCAAGTATGTAAGTTGAATCAAAAGCCCGATCAAGATAAATTATTTTACGTTTATTCATATTTAACATTAGATGCGCCTTGAAACCTTGCAATCTATACAGAATTACATTATAGCCTTTAAATGTGTAATGTTTCGCTAAATGTTTTCGAAGTAATATTTTTTTGCTGAAAGACAAACTTTTTTATATTGTCTTATATATTATATATAATGTGAGATAACTTTATTATTTTATTAATTTGTCATATAAATAAAAATATTTGCACACGTTTAAAATCACAAATCCGCATTCATCTGGGATTAGGCGATAATAAATCAACTCATAAAAATCTTCGAAGCTTTAAATAGACTATTTTGATAAAAAAAAAATGTATAAAGAACTCCTAAATGCGAATTACTCGATTCTTTAAACTAATGTTAGGATAAAACCGTCGATAGTGAATTATGACTGATTGGAAGGCAGGCAGGCAGGCAGGCAGGCAGGCAGGCAGGTAAGTAGGCAGGCAGTTTCGGGAGTCAGGCAGGCAGGCAGGCAGGCAGGTAGGTAGGGCAGCAGGAGTAGGCTGGCAGGCAGGCAGCGGGTAGGCAAGCAGCAAGGACGACAAGGCAGCGTAGACAGGCAAGGCACGGCTAAGGCCAGTTAGTCAGGCAGGCAGTAGGCCAGCAGAGCAGCAGGCAGCGGCAAGCAGGCAGGTGTCAACAGGCAGTGGGCAGACAGGCAAGGTGACAGGGCAGACAGGGCAGGTGGGCAGGCAGGCAGCGCCATCACGGCAGTCAGGCCAGGCCAGGCGTGTACCATTGGTTAATATTAATATATATAATCTATATAATATATATATATATATAAATATATAATATAATATATATAGCATATATATATCCATATATACTATATATATATATATATATAAATATAAATATATAATAATATATTATTGTAATTTTTCCATTTCCTTATTCTTTTTTATTTTATAACTGAACAAATTCATGTCATGAATATTACAATTTTTCCTGTTTATATGTCAGATATTAATTCATTTTATCTCTATTTCAGTTTTACGGCGAAATTCTCTAAAATTTGACTATTGATTACTAATCTATGGAGAAGTGAGCGATATTCTTGTTAGAGAATTAGTAATCTTTATTAACAATGGGGATATTGGGAATATTTACCTTATATACCCAGAAATTTCAAACACAATTGAACATAAATAAATTGAATATAATATATGAAGTATAAATAATTATATATTATATATAACTTATATATATTTATATATATAATTATAGATATATATAGTCTCTAGCGAATATATATATAGATATATTATATATGATATTATATAAAATATATATATAAAAAAAATTTATAAATATAATAATATAATAATAATTAAAATATTGGGTTCCCAGCCTCTGTTTAGCCGCCCATATGTATCTTAAAAACTATTAATCCTACAGTAAAACGGAATACATGCTTGGAAGCTGGTCCAAAGTTTGGCCTGGAAATGTAAAAAAAAAAAAAAAAAAAAAAAAAAAAAAAAAAAAAAAAAAAAATTATATCTCAAAAACTACAATAGCCTACAAGCGAAAGGAAATAATTCTTGGAATCCCTGGTAAACATTTCGCATAAAAAGATGTACAAAAAAAAAAATTATGTTAATAAATATATAATATGATAGAGAGCCTATTTAGAGACCTTAATTAATTGTTACTCGTTAAAATAAAAATAGACGTTTTTTGGATTTTGCCTTTTTTTTTACTATAAGATACCCCAAGGTTACCGACCGATGGCAGAGCGGGGTCTCTCGCCTTTTTTTTTTTTTCTTTTTTTTTTTTTAATGTTCCGGGGAACTACGGGTAGGACTAATTTCCCCCCGGGGAGGGTCTCCGGACCTGCTTTGGTATCTGGGTGCGGGGGGTCCTCCGCCCCTTCCCTACGGGGTACGGAAAACGTCCCCCTATGTTCCCCGTCGGGCCTCGAGCCCCCTAGTCGTGCGTATAAAGAAAAATTACATAGCAAGTCTATTCATTCTAACGAAAACCAATAAAAGCTCTAAATAGGCTCTCTAATCTATTACTATAATTATGAACAATATTTTTATTTTTAATTTTTTTTACAATTTTCCTATGTGAAAATTTACCAGGATTCAAAAATGTATTCCTTTCCGGCTGTAGCTATGTAGTTTTCGAGATATAATGTTTTTATATTTTTTTATTTTTTTTTTATTTTTAATTTTTTTTATCATTCTCTAAATTTGACAGCATCCAGCATGTATTCCGTTTTACTGTAGCAGTAATAGTTTTTAAGATAATATGCGGCTATAACAGACGCTGGCCTATAATATAATATTATATATATATATATTATTAATATATATATAGATTATATATAATATATATATATTATATAATAAATATAAATAATAATATATATATATAATATAATATATATTATATATAATATATATATTATATATATATATAGGCCAGCATCCCGAAGAGGCCAGGCATGTAACTAACAAACTATAACAATCTACAGAAAATAAATAACATTTTTGATTTCAGAAGTAATTTCATCGAGGAAACTTAAAAAAAAAAAATATTTATTCTAAATTCTTATAACTCTTAACAATTTAGTAAATATCATTAGACCTGAAATAGGCAGCTTCTGATTGCTTGAAAGCTTGCAGTAGGTCTCGGGCACAAAAGTCTGCAACTCGTTTTTTTGAGAAATATTATTTTTCTGTTTTTATCCTTTTTAAGGGGGTTCGAGGCGACGGAGGGACAGAGGGGACGAATTCCCCCCCGTCGTCCCCGGTAGGACGAGAAACCCCAACGACTCTTTCTATCGTTCTTGTTTACTCGTCGGTATATCTGTCCGTTTTAACAAAAAATAATGCAACATTTGGGCAACTTTCCGTGCATACTCGGGATAAGCCGCATGTTTGATTATCAACAAAACAGTAATCTTTTTTCAACAATTTAAATAATTTAATTTTTTAAAAAGCGTTATTTTTTAATTTGTTTTTAAATTTCCCAGCGGTAAAAATTCTCCTGATTAATAAAATGAAATTTTTTCGTCTACCTGTTATAGTTTTTTAGTTACATGCCTGGCCTTTTCGGGATGCTCACACATATATTATTATATATGATATAGTATATATATATATAATATCCTATATATAATTATAATATAATATATATATATATAATCTATATAATATATATTATATTATATATATAATATATATATATAATATATAGTATATATATATATATATATATATATATATACCGTATATATATATATTATATATATATAATAAATATTTATATATATATATATATAGATATTATATAGTATATTATATTATATATAATTATCATCTATTTATAATATATCTGAAAAATGAGATGTTGAGGATGTTTTCTACATTGATTAGATTAATTCATATAAAATAAATATGTTTACATAATCTCATAATTTATGGGATATGGTAATTTGGCAAACATTTAGATATATATATATAATCATATATATATATATATATATATATATATATATATAATTATATTTGATATAGTTATATACTATATATTATAATAATATATATATAATCTATATATATATATATTATTAAATATAGTATATATATATATATATATATATATTATATATATATATTATTACATTTAATATTTAATAGATCCAAAATATAGATATATATATATTATACATATAATATATAATAATATATATAATAATATATATAATATAATATATAATATATAATATATATATAAGTATATCTATAATAATATATATATTGAGTGATGGGATGAATAACACGCAACCGCAACCGGCACCATATTTTGACACCGCAACCGCGGTTTTCACTGGTCACACAACCGGAACTAGCAAACCGCAACCTGCGTGTTACCATTTTTCCTATCTTCCTCCATAATATCCAAGGCTCATCTTTTTAAAAAAAAAATATTCTCTTATGTTTCAAAACTTTCCTCTCCTCTATATATTGATAACTAAGATTGGTCTTGTCTTTCACTTCTCAATACTTCTAAGATAGACAACTTACTGATTTTGATTTTATACTAAATTGAAAATGTAGACCGTTATTGGAAGAAATTGTAATTGGCGAATTTAAACTGCAGGAAATAAGCACCTCAAACATCCAAGCCAAATAAACTCCTGTTGAAACCATGGAGTCAACTAGCCATAGTTAGTGATGATGATGGATACAGAAAATAATTAATGAAAGTGTTCTTGGATGAAATAGCAAAATGTCAAAAAGAAAAAGATGATCCCTAAGATGACCCCTCTAAGTGGTGGAGAGGGAAGAAATTAACTTCCGATGAAGATTATCGGCTAAAAGATATTTGTATGCATACTAGTGAGTAACAAACGAACAACTTTTTCAGCTGTGCTGCATGTAAGATTATGACGGTAAAGATGAAGTTAACAGAGAAATAGAGAAATTGTATTCTTAAATCTACATTGCCGTTCTTAAAATCAATTACAAACGCCGAATAACTAAAGAAAGCACTCGCTAGTCGATACTTCCAATCCACATGGCGGGATGGGAAAGTGATGGTGTTGTGCATTGTGCATTGTTCTTGGCGAGAACACTTGATCTGTAGTCTGACATATTCAATGGTTTCAAACAGGACGCTACACAATTCGAATATCATTTGTTCCGCAGCTAATGGTTCGCTTATGGATGTTTCTGATTAATAGATAATCTGTTTCATCATATTGCTGAAGAAAGATCCTTATTTTTTGTTATTTCTTCCCTACTTCCTCAAAACATAAGTAAGTGTAAGAAGTTACTTTATATGTGCATGCTAGATAACGGTTCGATAGAATAGCAAAAGATTTCTTTCCAAATTATCAATCTAGATTAACCCTCGAATTTTTTGTTTGTACATCTGCATTAAAGTCCCTCTTCAGCCCTCGAAACTGAGGTCAGTGAAGAGTTTTTAAGAACAATAAAAGGATATCTGTGATACTAGAGGACCGAATGAAAGCTTAACATTTAGTAACTCTTCAAATACTCCAAAAAGAATACAGTGTTTTCAATCTAGTATATAAATCAAAAGCTGTAAGTTTCGTCTTATTCTTAGAAGTATTTTGAGATTAAAGACAAATCGTCTTTGTTTATCATATATATATAAGAGAGTAAAAAAAAAATTTTTTAAATACAGGGAAATTTCAACAAGGACTTACTCATTACCGCAGTTGCGGTTTCGAAGACGTAACAACCGCGGGTTGCGGTTGCAGTTGCTCGGTGTGTAGACGCAGTGACACGGGTTGCGGTGCGGTTTTGGTTGCGGTTGCGGTTATTCGATCCATCATATATATATATAGTATTATTTATATATATATATATATATATATATATATATATTATATATATATAAAATATAGTATATATATATAATAGATATATATATATATACTTATCAGAGGTGGGTACCACCGCTCATTTAAGGGAGTCCGCTAGCGCACCTCCGCAACTCGAGAAAACGTAGTCCGCTAAAGCTCCTCCGCACTATTAGACCATCGACTTCCCCCATCGCAAGTCCCAATCGCACGTCGTACTCGACGTCGCACGTCCGCACGTCGCGCGTCTTCCGCCAATAATCGTGCGACTTCACAAAAGGTTTAATATTAAATACTAAATAGTAAAAAAAATTACAAAAATTATTTATAATCTATGCATCACGGATGAATTTACAGTCGGAAGATTTTCCTTTTCTTCCTCAATGTCAACTCTCAAAGGACAAACGGACAAATATTACCGTTTCAAAGATGCTCTCAAAATTAAAGGCAGTAGGCAGCCTCTAGCTCAAGGAATATCCCAACCCATACAAAATTCGCTCTAACAGAGCAGCAGAATAAGGAGAAGGTTATACATATTGTGAACAAGTTCTCCCAATCCTGCCTAATGCTGCAAGGAAAGATTCGATGCTGAAAGATGCGGGGGTTAGTTTGCTATTGCCAGAACTTGCACCAGCTATAAGGCCACAACAAATGGCTTTGGTAAAAACTTAAATTCCAACCAATTCAGAGAATAAAGACACATGCGTACAGAATCTCTGCTCGCAATGTTACTGTCAAAGTCATGTTTCAACATGAGATCTTCACAGTGTATATTTATGTAGAGGTGATATTTTATATTATAAATATATTATAATATATATATTATTAATATATATATTATAATAAATACAGTATATATATATTTAATTTATATTAATATATAGTTATATAAAATATGAAATATATATTATATATATAAATATATACTATATATATCTAATATATATATTATATATATATTATTATATATATATATATGTAATATTATTATATATATATAATAATATCATAATATATATATAATATTATACATATATATATATAATATGATAATAATAATATATATATGTATATTATAATATATATAATAATATATATTACTATTAAGTATATATATAAAACCACAGACATTAAAAATATTACATACTACACATATGTTAAATATTATTATATTATCACATATACCGATATTAGTACTTTGGGTTTACACAGAAGATTACCATATTGCCTAGTTTATACGGAATTAATATACTATGAATTAAAGTTAGATGAGGGTAATACCATTCAGTCTAGTGAATCATTTTAAATGATTATATTTCTGCAGGTACCTTAGAGGTTGAGATGGTTTGGAAGTTTATATTAGTAAAAGAATTTGCCATAGACTAATTAAGAGTATATTTTAATCATTGTAACTAAAAATGGTTAAATCCCTTTATAGGCATCCATAGAATCTTAATAATAAACATACTTTTTTTTCAAAGGGGAACAAAAAGGGCGGATTTTTTTTATCCGACTGTGCAGTCGCTAATTTCCTGACAGTCTCGCATCCTGGCGCTAGTCCGCACCTATTCGGGTAGATCGCTCGGAGCGGACTAGCGACTAGCGGAACAAATAGCGGAATCCCCTGCAATATATATATATATATATTAATATATATATATATATATATATATATATATTATAATTATATATATATATCATATATATTAATATATATTATATATAATATTATATATATTAATATAATATAATTATATATATATAATAATTATATTATATATATATATATAATATATTAATTATATAATATACATAATAGTATATATATAGTAATAATTGTTATAAATATAATAAGATATATCTATATATAGTATATATAAATATATTTATATATATAATATTATATATATATATATAAATAATATATAATATATTATATATAAATAATAAGTATAATAAGATTTAATCAAACGTCAAGAGTAAACATCCCATCCAGCATCCGCATCTCTCTACTCTAAGATGCGATCTCAGCAATCCTCAATCCCTTTAAGATCGCATACCGCATCCAACAGTCAATTTGACCCGTCATACGATATATATATAATTATATATATCATATGTATTCTATATATATATAATATTATATATATTAAATAGAGAGTGATAGATATATATACGTATTTATATAATGATATATATAAATAATTTTATTATAATATTTAGTATATATACAGTATATATATATATATAAATAATATAATATATATATATATAAATAAATATACGGATCATGTATATACATAATAATATTATATATATAACTATATATAATATAATACTATATTATATATCATATTATATATTTATATATTAATATATATATATAACGTAATGATATATATTCAAATATACTAATTATATAAAAATATATAGTATTTATATTATATATTATCATATATATATATAGATATAGTAATTATATTAATATATATATACTTATATATATATATATATACTATAGTATAGTATATAATATAGTATAAGGCTTATCCATTCTGACCAAATTATATTACTTTCATCATTTTCAATTACCAGAAACATTAGACGATTATAGATCATGTCATCGAGTCTTACAACATATTGACAAGAAAAACACACCAATGTGCTCGCTGTCTCTTAATAATCACGGTTTATTTCTTTTCTCAGAAAATACATTGTTCTGTTGTGCTAAGCAAACTTTTAATAGGTTGGGCTGTTCTGAGGTGTCTAAGAATCTCTCGACTCGCCTAGTACTTGCTCTAAATACGAGTATCGTTTGGCTCTTGATTGGAGTATACATTACGTGTGTTGGGTTCTACTCTTTAATTTTTCTTGAAAAGTTGGGGTCTATGAGTTCACCTTAACCCATCCATCTGCAGTGCTTCTCTTCCCACTTTACCAAATCATCATGAATCAATAGCTAATTAGATAACATCAACATCTCTAATTTATGTCATATTTTTCATTTGTTAATAGTGCAAACCTTATTCAAAGAGGGGGTATTGCAATATAAAATACAGCATAAACCTCATCCAAACATAGAACCTAACAGAAATTAAAGTGAGGGAAGATGAAATCAAATTAAAGCAATGAAAGCCAAAAAATTTGCTTGAAAAGATTGAAAGAGGAAGTACCGAAGGGAAAAAGCCTGAGTATGCCGATTTCCAGCCAAAACAAAAAAAATAAAAAAAAAAAAAAAAAAAAAAAAAATCAGAGTGAAAAAAATTACCAAATCGTTAGCATACGTGCGATTGTAAAAGAAACTCTCCCGAGAAGCTGCGTAGAATACCTATAGACAGCGAGTGGCGCTATCACGTCGCAGTTAACGGGTCGAAGTAAACTGATCACATGAGAGTTTTCAAGTCTCTAGGCATCAGAACTCAACCTATTCAAGATAGGTGGAACTAGAAGTCACCTCAATGTGAATAGTTTGACACGTGTTGGAAGCATTGTTGCTGGATGGGGAACAAGACGACAGCTTGAAGTGTGCAATCAGGGAAAATGAATCAGCACAACGCGAGACCCAACATTGGTTCTGCCGAATCCCGGATACACGCGTCGACGGTTCCAAGTTTTTGAAAATGGTTAGACCAAACAGTTACGGACCTTAAAGTTGAAACCAGCATCGCAAATCCGGTTCCGAAATGAATAAACATGGTGTTGATGGTTACACAATGCTTAAAGAACGATAGTATATAAACTAAAATATTGAAAAAAGGGGTCACACTCTCTCTCAGGATAAAAAGCAACGCCTCACTCTTTGAGAAGAAGTGATAGGCATGAAAAAGCAACGCCTCACTCTTTGAGGAGAGAATGAATACGGCATCAAGGCCTGATGCACTGACGATATGATGAAAGGGCATTCGCCAGTGCCTAGGCATAGTCTCCATGATAAAAAGTAGTTCAGTTGTGAGCCTGGCAACAATGCCAAAGCACAGAAGGAAAAGGATCAAAAATAAGGGTAATGAGGAAAATATTATCAGGAATGAGCATTGCACCAGTGCCTAGACTCTGAACGAAGAGCGCCATGGGTGAGAGTAATGTAGAATTGGGAGTGCAAAAGCCAAGCTACTAATGATTGAGCGTGGACATACATAAAGACATATAGCGCTTGAAAAGATAAAAAGGATGTAGATTTACGATAAAATAAAAGTCATTAAAAATCTTAAATAAAGATTAAAAGGTCAAAAAGATTATAAAATGATGTGAATAAAGAGCATGAGAATTGGACTCTTCGCTTATTTAGTAGTAATAATCCTAATGATTTGGAAAAGAATCTGAGTTTCTCTGTTTTCCCTCACTTAACCCTCTGTTTTCCTAGTGGCACTGACACTAGTACTGTCATTCTCTGCAACCTTCACCCCCTACTATTTTATATATTAAACAATATTAGTATATGTCCCAGAGTGAAATATTAGTTATACTTATTAATACAGGTAATATTTTCTTTGATAATAAAAAATGAAATTTATTTTAACTTTAAAAGGTCATATGATGTATAAAAAGAGGATAAAATATTAAATAAAATTACTACAAAAAAAAAATCTTTCTCACGTAATTTAAGAGCTTTTCGCAAATTCTATTTCAATGAATCAAATCTTGACCTGAAGGAATTGCCAAGTTCTAATTTAAATACTTGCGAATTTTCGACTTTAGCTTTTATAAAAAGATGAACTGAAGGAATTTATATAGTTAAAAGAGTACCTGATGGGTAAATCCCAATGATGTATAGTTGCCGGTAGGATTACGACTTACAGGTAGAGTCTTAGGAAGATCAGGTGTCCCCTCTGCACCGGCCCCCTTTTTCCAGGAACACCTCCAACAAGTCGTAGTTCGCCCCCCCCCTACTTCTACATTTTTCAGCGTCATGTTTATCACGAGTTTTTAAGAAGAATGGTGGTCGTTTTGTTTTACATCTTAATTTTTTAACTAGTTCTTTATAAATTAAAGTTTAATTAAACTTCGACGATAAAAACATTGGTTTTAAAACCTTTAATATCACAAATTTAATATTATATTAATTGAAATATAATATTACATTAATATTTAATATTAAATATTATTATTTAATTCCAACAGCAACATCGTACGTTTGACAGGGAACATATAGGAAGAGGAACACCCTGAATAGAAGGGAGGGAAGTTTCCCACAGCAGGGACCCCGTACCTCGTCTGCCATGCATTCATAGTATCGCTCTCGTTTATGCAAGAGTATTATTTATTTTTAAAATCCCCAACCGACAGACCCCAACTCCCATTTAATTTAATGTAATTAAACGTTCGATTGATTCAATTTTTAAGACTAATATTTCCTTTGGAATGTATTTTTAACATCCGTAAAGAAATTATGTAAAAGAAAATAAAATTATGGCACATCTTCAAACGAAACAAGGTTAATATATCATATATTATATATTATATATATATAATTTACTAATATTATATATATATATATATATTATATAGTATATATTATTATTATATATGTATATATTATATATTATATTAGTATATATATATATTATATATATATATTAATATATATATATATTATATATATATATACAGTAGCACCTCGCAATAACGGCGTAATTGGGCTGACCCTCGCCGTTAAGTGAAAAACGCCGGTAAGTGAATTAAAGCCTTTTTTGTACCTCGCGAGTGCCTGCAGTTAGTAGGAGCGGAATATGGCACGACGATGGTCATTTTGACCAAAGCGATTTTTTACCTTGACCTTTTTTGAACTTGACCTTTTTGGGCCTTGTTGACCTTTTTGGGCAACCAAATTTTTTTGAGAACCCAATTTTTTGGCAAACCCTAACTTTTTTGAGTACATAATTTTTCGGCATACCTAATTTTTTGGCAACCTAATTTTTTCGGCAACACTAATTTTTGCAACCCTTCGAAGAGGGTTTGCGGCCAACGGTTGCGTCAGCACGTTGTACGTACCCCACTCGAATTTTTTCGACCAACCCTTTTGGTCTTCCATGGGTCAATTTTTTGGCCCACGGTACTTTTTTGTCCTTCCTTTAGGGGTTAGCCCTTTTTGATGTCTAAACCTTGTTTGACCATGATATTTCGCGTTACTGCCATATAACATAGTAAATTTTGGCCCACGCCAATTTTTTTGCCCACTCGTGGCCCACCCGTACATATTTCGTTTCCTAACTTGAACGCATGTAATGGTATCTACTCCTAAATTGAATACCTACAACACACACACACACGATCAACACACACACACAACACCACATCACAGCACACACACACACACACAACATTACACAACACTTATACATAATTCACTATGACACTTACATCACCCTTAGATACTTTAATTACATCTTTTTACATTATACAACGTACAAACCAGCGACCAATTTTGGTCTTCCATTGGGTAATTTTGACCCACATACTTTTTGGCTCCCTAATTTTCGGCAGTACCTAATTTTTCGACCAACCTTTGGTCTTCAATGGACCTTTTTGAGCAACCCAAATTTTTCGGTCACCCTTTTGTATTCCAGGGGTCAATGATGCCACAACTTTGATGCCCTCAACTTTGATGCCAACTTTGATGCCTCACTTTATGCCAGCTTTGATGCCTTCACTTGGTTGATGGTCAATTTGATGGTCAATTTCTGGATCACTTTGAGTGGTGTCATCTTTGCTGGTACCTTATATTGTGGTTTAGCTTTGATGACTCAGATTTATTGGTTGGTTTAACTTTGATGGTTCCCAATCACCCTAAGGAGTAGTGATGTTCTCTTAGTGTTCTATGAGTATTAGATGAGTGCCAGGGAGTGCCAGGTGAGTGCAAGTGAGTGCCAATGAGTGTCCAATGAGTGGCAAGTGAGTGCACTGAGTGCCAAGTGAGTGCCACATAGTGCCAAGTGGGTGCCACATAGTGCCAACTGGTGCCACTTTTTTTTTCAAGCCTTTTCTAGCCTCCTCTGTGGCCTAGAATAACCCTAATTAGGGTGTCTACCCTAGGTAATAAGGTTCGAGGAATCGATTGGGGTGTATATTAATCTGCTAGCGAATGCTCCTTACTATGAGTTAGTATTTTATAACACTTATAAGCACTTAACTACTCGCATTGACACTTTACACTAGCCCATATACATTACACTCACACGCAAGGTACACTTACACTCACACACTCGAAGCCCAATTTTGTTGCCTCATCTTTGATGACTTCATCTTGATGAAGTCATCTTTGATACCACCTATATTGATGAATCTCATTCTTTGAATGACTCATTTTGTCTCCTCTACATATAGCTGCCCACCAGGCCCGCAATGATCCACACAATCGGGAAGGCCCACGATACCACCGCAGGTGCGTCCTGCAGCGTCCCGCGCCGGGGCCCGCAGGCAGAAAACTTCCCCGCCCGCCACGTGCGCCGCAGGCGCATATTTCCGCGTAACAAACGCCGCCGCGTGCGCCCGCAGGCCCAATACAGGTGACGAATGAAAAATATATATATATATATACTTGAGTCATTCATTTTTATTTCATACTTAACATTTTATTAACAACACTTTCGCGAACCTAAAACTGTAAATCTTACAGACATCTTTTATATTTACTTAATACTTTTTAATTTATAAATTTTTAAAATGTATATAAAGAAAAAAAACCAGAGTGTCTGATATATAAACATTTATTTTACTAAAATTACGAAATTTATAAAAAAATTACCATTACATACCTTAAGGCAGTAAATTCAGTAAATCAATAAAGGTGTTACTTAAAATCCTAAGGGATTAGTATGCTTTGTTTTACTGCTTTATCTGCTTTATACTCATGTTTACTTGCTTTACTCACATATGTTTAACTTCTTTACCCTTACATATTTATTAAATTTTCAATACCATGCAGCATTGCCTCAGGAGATGGTAGGATACTAGAAACCAGGGGTTAGTATGCTTTTGTTTTACTGCTTTACTGCTTACTCATGTTTTACTGCTTTTATCATACGTTTTACTGCTTTAACTCTTCACATATTTATTCAAATTACATACCTTAAAGCAGTAAATCAGTAAATCAATAGAGATGTAACCTAAACAACTGGATTAGTATGCTTTTGTTTTCTGGTTTTACTGCTTTAACTTTGTTTTGTTCTTTAACTAACTTGATTTTACTGTTTAACTCATGTTTTACTGCTTTAACTCATTATTGTTTTCTGCTTTAACTCATATATTCATTAACATTACTACCTTAAAGCAGTAAAAATCAGTAAATCAATACGAGGTTGACTAACACAAGGAAGGGATTAGTTATGGCTTTTGTATTTAACTGCTTTAACTGTCTTTAACTCACATGTTTTACTGCTTTAACTCATGTTTACTGCTTTACCTCTCATATGTTTTTACTGCTTTAACTCATATATATTTAACTGCTTTAACTCAAATGTATTTATTACATTTTTTTGTTTTTTGTTTTAATACTTAATTTTATTTTTATTACTGCTCTCTGATATCAAAATTTTTATTATTTTATTTTTATTTTATTATTATACTTAGTGTTATTTAACTTCATGCTATTGTTATTATTATTAGAACACACATAAACACACACACGACACACAACACCACAGCACACACACACACTTGCACTTATACACACATTGACACTTATACACACTTCACTATGACACTTACATTACACTGACACTTACATTTCCACTTATACACACACAGCTGTCAGCACACACACACACACACAAGCCGTGGAACTGGACTCATTTACTTATACATACACATTCACTATGACCTTATAACACACATTCACTATGAACTTATCATTTACCGATAGACATTACATTTACACTTATCAACACACCACCACCTCACACACAGATTTACTTAACTCACACACAGATTTAACTTACACTAGCGCATTTACTCTTACACTCACACAGATTTACTTACAGCTCACACACAGATTTCTTCACCACACAGGATTTACTTCACCAAGATTTATTAACACAAGACTGTTACTTACACCAACCATCAGATTTACTTACACTCCACACAGATTTACTTATACACACACACACCACACACCCACACACGCCACTCATTACAATTACTATATTTATTAAAACATTTTATGTTTTATTTAAAGCACGTACATTTATATTGACTCATCTCAAATATAATAAAACTTGATTTCAAAAGTTTCTTAAATCTATAAAAATCAATATTATCTTGAACAAAGAATTTATTATTAACTGTTAATATTTTTGTTGATACATATTCTGACTATCAATTTTTAAATTACTTTGTGCTAATATTATATCAAATTTGATTAAAACATATATTACTTGCTGAAAAGCAATAAATCAGTAATCAGTAAGGCCAGCCCTAGCACCCCTCTACACCAAGCTATGCCACGTTTGTTCTATTGACTTACTTCTTTACATCATCTATAAATAGTAATAAGTTTTTTTTTTTTTTAAAATAAAAAAAAAAAAAATAAAAAGGAAAATACTATTATTTGTTATGTGAGCATCTTCATTTCTTCTGTTTCTTATTCTTTTCTTTTCCTTTCTTATTTAAAATACAATTATTCACTTACATTTATATTATTCGCTTCATGTTACATAAAAATATTTCAAAGTTTTTTTAAATAATTCGATTTTCTTTATTTATTATTAAATATTCATTATTATCTATGTACATTGACAATCTCACGAGAAAACACAACAACCCCACTCTTCAGATACGGAAACTGACCCCTTCCTCTCTGTAAAGATGTTGAAAGTAAGCTACTTTAGGCCTAAATTTAAGGATAATCCTTTTTGTATCCGGGGCGTTTAGGCCTGATTCCCAGGTCACCAATATATTCAACTGACTTTTTCTGTAAATGTGGTGCAAAATAACTACGTTAGGCCTAAATTTAGGCAAATTTAGGATAAGCCTTTTCGTATCCCATGCTGATTTAAGCCTAATCCAGGTCAAAAGGTAATTCAGTATAGACTTGTTTAATCTGTTATTTCTATTATTTTATAAATATATTTCAACTGAAACATCTGGAGTCGGTAAGAATCCTTTAAGCAGGTAAGAAGGAAATCTTTTCCTTACTTGTGATTGGTCGAGTAATCCTATCTCTTATGACCTCCGGTATGTCGAGTTGGTCGAGAATTTACTTTTATCGTCTTTCTGAATCATTAACTTTGTTCTTTAAACTTGTCATTTGAGCAGGTGTGTTTTATTATCTTTTAGACCCACACTTTTTTAAAATCATAGTCATTTAGCTGTTAAGCGGTGCACCAGTTATCTGATTTGTATTAAAGTGTTTTTTTTTTAACTAAAGTTGTATATCATATTTATACTAAATACTTACATGAGGGATAATTATTAATTTCACTAGGAATAGATAATCATTAATTCAGCTAATTTATGTAGATCAACGTGAGCAAAACGCAAGAGCGCCCGCAAGCGAACCCCGGTGCGGAACCGACGCATGAACCCGCGGCGTAATATTACTACGCGGTCGAAAATATTTTCTTTATTATACGCCGTTGTAAACTTTCATTACATCATTTTTGTATTTTAAATATACCGTTTCCTTATTATGAATCGTCATTTTATTTCTTACTTGAACATTATTTAATTTTATTTATAGAAAATCCATTTCACTGGTAAAGTTTTTTGAAAAAAACATTTAGTTTTTGAAAAGAACATTTTGTTTTGTCGAACAAGTCCTTTGTTTTATTTATAATTTAAGTTATAATTATAATTATTGAATAGAACAAATACTCCGGCTGTGATGTAGGCCATGTTCCTCTTTGTGGTATGGCTTTATCGCCTTTTTGCTTTTAAGGAATGTAAAAACAAGTTTTATATGCCTTAAAGTTACACCTATATAAGACGTAGAGTTAATGTATAGGAGTTATCCCATTCCCTCCCTTTTCAAGGTATGTCGTTTACGGTTTTAATGCTTCTCTACTGTATAAGTATGAAAAAAGTTGTTTAATCTAAAATATTATTACAATAATTACTCATAGTTAAATTAATTAAGTATACACAATGTGGTGCTACATGCATAATAAACTTCCCTCATTGTACACAAACCGTACAATTTCTCTTTAATGGATTTCCAGTATTGTAAATCATATCAGTATACTTCAAGATTACATCGAAGTATGTAAATTCATACCTCTTCTATATCAGATGTTGTATGCATTCGGCAGCCATCGAGAATATCTCCCTTGGTTTTTAATAAACTGATATAACAGGACTTTAAATAAACTAATGACGCTTGAACACATGTTATAAGTTCGTAAATATACTTCGATACAGATAACACAAGACTCAATATTCATCACATACTGATGGATGGTGTCAAAAGGAATATCAACCCTCATAGGATTATGCCCTACACTTTGAATACAAGTCCATCAATTTTCGCGACGCGCGTAGTAATATTCAAGCCGGCGGGTTCATGCGTCGGTTCCGCACCGGCGTCGCGCTTTGCGGGGCGCTCTTGGCGTTTTGCCTTCACGTGATCTACTAAAATCTAGTGAATAATTATTATTATTCTAGTGAAATTAATAAAATTATTCCTCAATGAAGTATTTATTTATACAATATTATACACTTAGTAAAAATAAAACACTTTTAATAAAATCAGAGAAACTTGTGCACCGCTTAACAGTAAAATGACATGATTTTAAAAGAGTTGGGGTCTAAGTATAAAACACACCTGCTCAATCAAGTTTAAAAGAACAAAGTTAATTTCAAAAGACGATAAAATATTCTCGACCAATCACAATACGAGGTCATATAGAGATAATGATTTCAACCAATCAAAGTAAGGAAAACATTTCCTTCTTCCTGCTTAAAGGAGCTTACCGATCCAGCATGTTTCAGTTTGAAATATTTTAGTAAAAATATAAAATAAGCAATGATTCTTGAGATCTATACTGGCATTACCTTTGACCTGTATTAGGCTTTAATCAGCATGGGATACAAAAAGGCTTATCCTAAATTAGGCCTAAATTTAGGCCTAACGGAGTTATTGCACATTTTACCGAAAAAGGTCAGTTTGAAATAATTATTTTATACCTGGAATTAGGCCTAAGTCGCCCCGGGGTACAAAAAGTATCTAAATTTTGGCCTAAAGTTGTTATTTCAACACATTTTACGAAAAGAGGTCAGTTTAGTATCTGTAAGGAGTGCGGGTTGTGTGTTTTTCTCGTGATGGATTGTCACTGTATAGGATAAATAATAATAATAACATAATAAAGAAAATCCGAATTATTTAAAAAACTTTGAAAAATTCTTTTGTTTTTAGTTTAACATCGAGCGAATAATATAATGTAAGTGTATAATTGTTATTTTTAATAAGAACTTAGAAAGATTTAAATAAAATACAATGTTATGTAGCAGAGAAGAACTTATTTTGTATTCTTTATACTTATTAGCATGGCTAAAGATAGAGTTAAAGCAGTAAGTCAAATCGAAAACGTGGCATAGCTTGGTGTAGAGGGGTGCTGGGGCTGGCCTTACTGATTTACTGTTTATTTTTTAAAGTTAAGTAAAATATATGTTTTTATAAAATTTCATAAATTTTTATAGTAAAAGTTATTATAAACTTGATAGTTATAAAATTTATAAACAAAAAGTATTCAGTTAATAATAATTCTTTGTTCAAAAGTAATGATTGATTTATTATAGAAGTTTAAGGAACTTTGAAATAATTTTAGTTATATTTGAATGAGTAAATATAAATGTACGTGTTTAATTAAAACATAAAATGTTTTAATAAAATTATACGTATATGTGTACAGTGAGTGTGCGGTGTGTGGGTGTGTTGTGTAAGTAAATCTGTGTGTGAGTGTAAGTAAAATCTGTGTTGTGTAAGTAAATCTGTGTGTTGAAGTGTAAGTAATCTGTGTGAGTGTAAGTAAATCTAGTGTGTGAGTGTAAGTAAATCTGTGTGAGTGTAAGTAATCTACGTGTGTAAGTAAATCTGTGTGTGGAGTGTAAGTACATCTGTGTGGTGAGTGTGTGGTGTGTGTGTGTAGTGTTAAATGTAGTGTCTATGGGTAATGTAAAGTTGTTCCCCCAT